>DWLO01002966.1:0-11643 GCA_018245335.1 Dalla quadristriga | reverse complement strand
AAGCGTGCAGTTTCAATTTCGTTCCCATATATTTGTTTCGAATATTTATCGTTCAGACATTCAATCAAAGCCATAGTTTTCTTTTTTTATTCGTTATTAATTGCAAAAATTTAATTTAATTTCATTTCACGAAAAAAAGCGGCGTTTAAACAGCGCTAAAAAAAAACATGCATATACCTCATTTCGATTATTGTACAAGTCTATGTAGACTTTCGAAAAATGTGATTCATTATTATTGTTGACAATAAAATGACGGCCATTTTAGACATAGTTAACTATCGTATACGTTTACGTAAGTAATCGATTCAACAGTATTTTATCGCTTTACATGGTATAGTAGCCTTAGTAGAGTAGTTAAAGTCGATACGTTCAGTATGACCCATGAACGCCTACAACCAAACCCAAATGGAACAATCGAAACCGATGCATTGTTATTGGTGACTATTATTTAAATACCGCGTTACATGATTACGGATCTTGAAAGAAATGTAGGACAGTTGGAATATCTTTCTACGCCATATCAAATTAAATGTAAATTATATTAAATACGTGGCTAGCTGCAAAGTGCACTTGCGCCAATTTGATTTAAATAGTCGTTCCTTGCCATTACTAAACTTCAATCGCGAGAGTGGGGATTAGTACCAACCACATCCTCCTTTTCTAATCGTGTCAGTGAGGTATCCACTCGGTGCGGAGAATTTTGCGACCTATTCAGACGATGAGGCCTTCCCTAATTGCACAATACGTGGTGGACGCTATACATTTTTTTTTTCTCGCGTGGATTTGCATTTACGCATCCCCGCAGATGCCGGAATACCCCCTAAAACCCAGCGGCGCCGTCAGCGTCGCTTTGAGACGCCACAGGATCGCTGACGCATTACTACCGTGGACGCTACCCATGGTCTGTATCTCGATTCTGGCTTCACGTTTTCTGGGTCTCTATACAGGCTGGATCACGGTTGCGTTCCTACACATTACTAATTTGGAGGCCTCGTTTGACGCCTCATGTTTGTAATCGTCTATATGAATACACGCTAGCTATGTTGCACACCGAAGTTTCCGTACGTCGGTACGCTATTGCACAAATGCGCTATTGCAGTGGACGTGCTGGTCTGCTCTCTCCGGCCTCGTGCCTCGCTACCCTTCTGCGCCAGGGGCACGCGACCCTAAAAGATTTTTGGATCAAAATACAGATATACGGACTACGGCACTTGCTTGTCCGCGAATGTACAAAATATGAGACAAGATCTCTACGTAATGCTCGGATACCTAGATTTCACACACACTAAGTAATATCATTTCGCACTGGTCAAGTTGATGGTATGGTAGCTCTCACCGGCCTCGCACTGCGTGTGGGACTCGGCCCCCTTTCTGCGCAATGAGCACGCGGCCCAACGGATTTGTGGATGACTAGCGTTTGATGAATCGATATGCGGCTTTTATTCTATTGTTCCAAATAACCAGTTTAGAGATATGAAAACTAGAAATCCCCCGAGACCACAAACGTGATCTCCAAAACAGATATCCGATTCGATATCCCTTCTGGTTTTGCAAAGTAAACAATTCTATTTTAAGACGGGTAAGTAGATCTCTGTGCGCGCTCACTCGCTCCGAATTATAGTTTCATTTGCAAATATTTATCTTAGAAAATCATGTAGAACTAGAATATCTTTCTTATGCACTCAGTTATTGTAACTACAAGCTCGCTACTACACTCGGTGAGTGCCATAAGATAGCGTGATATTCTGTTAAACTCATAATCGAGTTCTAGAGATGTGATCTGAATACCATTGATTAAAATTACTTCGGTTTGAATTTCTAGAAACCTACTTAGAGAAATAAATGCTGTGTTAACACGGTAAGTCAATACTTGTCATAATAAATTGTTTAAATGATAGTATCAATGACAAGGTTCATTCCCAGTTACCATACGAAAATAAATTTCTTGAACTTATTAAAGTATTGTGATATATTATTTATTATCAGGAGTAAAACCGAGATAAAACCGGATGTTGCTATGAAACGGACATTATCCTGAAATTGCGTGAAGCGGCGAAACCTGCTAGCATGAGCGGATAGGACTAAAAGCATCTAATTAAAACGGGATCAAATCAGTAAATATGGCGGATATAAACTAGATTAGTCGCCGAGCCCACTAGACACGATATTAATTCACCGAGAATCCATCTCCGTCCATTAATGCTAATAACAAATGGCCTCGTTTATAAAACTCCCGCTAGCCTATTAAATATGACATTTCCTTGTGAAATATTACACTTGTAATCTTGTAATTTAATGTCGCTCATCGCATTCAAGATGAATTCCGTAACCGAATATTTTAGACATAAACCCACTACCTACTCGTATGTTAATGACGAAACCGGTTCATCTCATGAAACTACGACTAAAAGTGAAAATGGTTTCGTCACAAGCCTTTATTGACGCGGAGAAAACAAACACTGGAGTGACCTGCCGTGTCCGTCAACATTTCATGATAATAAATGTAAAATATTACGTAAGTAAGTAGTTCAAACGAAGGAAAATATGGATGGATTGTGTAAATGATGCTTTGGTAAGAACGGCGTAAATATTGCAATGACAGGGAAGTTGTAAAGAATAACATTTTGTGTTGACCCCGAGCAAATATATAGGATACAGACAGGAAGACCATCGTATTATAAGAGCTCCTTTACTCTAACGAGGCTTGGAGTACACGAACACTCCACGAGGAACTGATCCACGAAACAAATTAGATTTTCAATTTCAATATTCAATACATTCCTTTAAATCCTTTTTAAAAGCATAGTAGATAACATCTTTGGTAGACATAATTATGGCGATTTTATGCAAATGGATACATATTTAACGGTTATATAAGAAATAATTAAGTTTAGTCCCTAATTTAATCAGAATATGTTTTGAAATGTATTGTGGCTTAATGTATGTTTGTATGGTAAGTAACTTCTACACTTACTTACCTTTCATATTTGATTTCTTTTTTACATTACCTGTTTGTTTAATTAATTAATGCCATCAATATTATCTGAAGTCTGCGCTATAGACGTTGTGATCCGCAATGAAGGATCGTATAAATAAGCCAATAAGCCGAGCCAAGGATTAAAATGACATTCTACCTGAGGCAAGTGATTACCTATAAGCCCCAGTCAATTGGCGATGCACTCCGTTCTATTCCACGACAGTACGGGCATGAGATTGTGCTATTGAGAGCTGAGGCCGCTTTTAATCGAAAGCTTTGTTGAACGCTGCTTTAAATGACGCAACACTTGCAAATGCTGAATCAACCACTTTCGCTACAATCTCGCTTCTGCCTTCGTCGTCCAGTTAGATTTACTCTATTATAGTTTTCACCTCGATATCCAGCAAACATGGGCACAGTTAGTCGAGCACGAGGAAGTGCCGCCGGCTCTCGTAATTACAATCGTAAATCTATGCAATAAGGTCGTTATCGCGGCGTGTGGCAGTAATGCGATGGGCGTCTCACACGTGGAGATGGGTAGGTGCATAGGAATGGACGGGAAACCTGTTTTATCCACGGCACAACCACGTGCTCTCAAGATTATTTGTCCACGTTCCAATTGCTTCTTGTAATCAGTGTAATAAGTATTATAAGCGGAGCGAAGCAAATTACGAATACCCGTACGATGGCGTCGCATCGTAGAGGCAAATTGACGCATACGTACCATGGAAAGTATATATTGCTTTCATATAAACTGATCAAACAAATTTGATGTGCCTATTAATTCAATGTTCAATTCGATTTATGTTCAATCCATTAGGACAATCTGGGTATCATTATATTATGCATAATGTTAATAATTTTGCATTGGGCTCACTCGTTATTAATTTTTGATTACAGCATAACATTTTATATCCCCGTTTTAGTAGCAATACAACCATGTATGCTTGCTACGCCTCATGGCCTACTAGTTTCAGATTAGCGTAAATTTGTTCTTCTTTTAATACTTCCTTGTTGTAAATTACCATGATATTGCGCTTTAAACGTGCGAGCGCATACCTTGGAAGAATTCTGTGAGAAAATCGGACTAGAGATGTGTATTGTATGCAGAAATGCATTGCTTCGAGTAAGTGTGTTATTATGTATGCTCGCCTGCCCGCCATCTCGATCGCACGTCACGCCCAAATTGCGACGGTGATGTTCTAATTAAATTCAGATAGATAACTAGGTACTATTCGTTCGTTGTACGAATGGGAACGACACTGATGAATGAATGTGGAATTGAATGGTGGGAGATGAATACTGGGTTAGATGAATGATCTTTTTAACCTCCGACTGAACAGAGGAGTGTATTTTTAATACCTTTTCTGTCCGTCCGTCTGTGTGTGGCGTCGAAGCTCTCAAACACATCTGTTTAAGATCTCCGATTTTAATATGGTTTATATATTTAAACGCTATGTTTGCAAGATGATTCTGTTGAGCGATCCACATTGGAATCGGTTGACATGGCTGGTGCCATTCCCAGATCAAATGCCAACTTGTCTTATATGAAGTAATTGGTATACCAATACCAATAAATAAGTAACGACAAACCTTACCTCAGACGAACGTAGGAAATAAGTATTCAGGAAAATTATGATTTAAAGCTAGCTAGTCAAATTGCTTGAGATGTTCAATACTTTATTCGTTTATTATTCGTATCCTTTGAAAGTTGTGGCTAACTGTTGTTTAGATTATTGCTAGAGTGGCGCAGGTATACCGTGCGTCGTAAACCTAGGCGTATAAAAGAAAGCTATTAAGATATTTTACTGCTGCACTAGAGGTCGGAGCAAAAGCTTTTTAATTAATAATGTCGACTATGCAATTCCCTGCGCCTCTATCTATTTTAATATATTAGTATAAGGTTATTTATTGGCCTCGAGACGAGCTATTATTAAGAGGATATTAAATTTTGCACATTTCAGCTTTAAGCGCTTCCCTTACATAGTAATAACTTTTGCTATAAATATAAAGTAAAATGGGTAACGATTTGCCATTTCACATTTTTACTTTCATATATAAGTATCGTGATTATTTTGTGAATACATTTTTAACAAACCTGTATTTTTTTTTGTAAATTTATACATACAACATATCAACATACCTACTGAAAAATTGGACCATGATGAATTTACTGATAATATTTTTTAGTTATAGAATAATCAGTAGATATCATAACGCGTATCTAACAACAACGCGAAGCGAGAAGATCATAAATGAGATGTGGGACGAATCGAACAGTAGTATTGTGCGCGTGCATACATTATTGAACAGGTGTAGAGGGGCAGGGCTCCGAGGCCTTGCGGTCAACCCAGATGAGCTAGCCAAGTGCTGCGTCTCCCATTACGGAATCGTCGGAATCACCATCTCAGTACGCTCAGTACTGTTATCCACATTGCGATCGGCCGCCCATGTAGGTCGAATCTTCAACGTGAAATTAGATTTATCGCCTGTGAATTCCATGGCTAATTGACAACATTTCAGAAGGTGTAAGCCTCTAAAAGTAATCTACTATTTCTTTGTTTTCTTTTCCTGATTTGAATTATATTATTTTCTTTTCTAATATCATTTAATTTCATTACCATTGGTTATTTTATTCTTGCATAAAACTAAAACGTATTACAATAATCTTGTGTTTTAACGTGGGAAAAATGCCTTTTATTATTTAGCAGACCCTGCCCCAACGGCAGCTTTGAACAAAGGGTAACCTTTGAACAAATAAAAGTCCGTTATTTAGTTGTAAGTTGTAAGTTTCGAAAAATACCGCGAGGGATGTGCTGCAACACAATTTTGTCATTAGTTATTACAATACACAGTGACGTATATATGAATGAATGAATATATCGTTAATGAATTTTACGCGGGAAAAGTCTAGTGTTCTATAAGGCCAAATTATATAGGCTGATATCCCACTAGCGGCTTACGAGCGAGATTACCAGCGAGGCGATCGGTCAACGTGGTTGGCCGCGTAAATGCGAGCTCATCTCGTGTGCGTAGGGAACTCGCCTTGACCGCGAGAACTGCTCGACTACGAGGAGATCCTTACATCTCAAATTTCCCACACCGAGTTGAGTCATCGCCACATCGTCGAACTTGCCGCGTGGCGTTCTCAAACTGCGCAGAACGCCGGCAAACCGCTTGTGTGTTATCGCCTTAATAGAGGTCACTGCCATAATAAAATATTTGTGTAGAATATTTCAAGATTGTTTGCCAATATTGATCAAGATCAACAGAACCATCTTGACATAATGCGTAAAGACTGTTTCTTTTTTTCCTTTTTTACGCACACACTCACAACTCTGCATTAAGATTCCCCGTGTTGCGGCGGACACAAAGAAAACACAACACAATTTAACGCCCAAGACCCGAGTACAAACATTTATATGTCAAATAAATGTCTGCCCCAGCCGGGGATCGAACCCGATACCCACGGCTCGCCAGACAGGGTCACTGACCAACGCGCCACCGAGTCAAGAATATTTTAATCTTTTTTCCTCAAATATATTATATATATAATATATATATATATATAATATATTTATCACATTAGATTAGAAAGAACTTATTACCTACCGTTAAATTAGGAGGACTATCACATATCGCATCTCCCTCGCTCGCACATTGAATTTTTTTTAATAATTGTTTAAGCCTACAATATAACGGTACGGAGTTTTTGATAGAGAAAAGGGGCGAACACAATTATTGAAAGTGTATATTTTTACTTGCGTACAATAATGAAATAATTATAAATAGACAAGAGTTACTAATTAACTTTTACTCACAAGCACTCAATTTAAATGTGGTAGAACCTGCTGCTGATTGACCAGGCAGATACCGTGGTTTTAGCGTTTCCATCGGAAATCGTGCTTGCCGTTTCCGTAACAGACTTCGAATAGGAATTAAGTTAATTGTAAGTATTATAAGGGTATCATGGAGTTAACACCAAGTGGACTGTAACAGCAAGTTATTGTAAGTATTGTGGCACGATCTGCTATTTCTGGGAAGGTGGGTGGGAAAAATTTGTACCCCGTCGCTGTAATTTTCGCGATTCCCGGAAGCATTTACCCCAAAAAGCTTATCTACTTTTATCTAATCAACTTATCGAAGGAAGCACTTAAGATGTAAGATAAATTACCACCAACATTACTTCATCGTTAGGCTTGTGTCCTAATTCTGGGCGCATTTCTCTTCTAAGAAATAGGTTAACGCTGGCCAAATGTAGGCTTCAAACATCAAACCCCTTGAGAACATCGTGCAGAACTGTTTGATTTGTAAGTTTCCTCGCGATGGTCCGCATGCATTGAAATTCTATACTAAGACTGTAATCCTTAAAATTGGAGCCAAATTTCCAGGTATTGCCACAGTACACCTAAGAGAAGTCATTACTGAAAATACCTATGGCAAATATTTAGTTTTCTTACGATAACAGGTATAAATTGTCTAACATTTGGATTGACTTGTTTACTTTAGTTTTTTACAACTACGGATTAAGTGACCTGTGACGCTGTAAAGGCCAGTAGGGCCAATAGCAACTATTCATTCGAAAAACTAAAAAAAAGGATAAAAAATAACACAAGAGTGTACATCGTTAGTTAGGTAGGGTTGGTACGATGTTTTTCAATCTATACGTCGATTCGTAAATAGTAGATTGCATAAAAAAATAATGTTTCACTAGCAGCCGGTGCAACGACTCCGCATTATACCTACCTAATATAGTATGTAGATTCACACACTGGGGGCTGCGAAGGGGATAGCCCCATCAATCATGAACTTGTATGCACGTGCCATCGAGTACATAACCCAACAGAGCAGGCAATTATGCCTCAGACGGCACGCTCCATACTAATTTGGCTGGCTATAATGAAACGAGTCATAATGCAGAATCTGGTGGAAGTTATCACCATCAATAGCGACACTATGATCCAATTAATTTATACTTGAATTAAATAGCGCCTCAGAGTGTTAAGAAAGAAAATACAATACTATACTATACAAATATACTTTATTGCACACCATAAAAAAGATTACATCGGATTTAGATGTAAAATAACAAAGAGTACACAAAAAACGCTAATAGCGATCTCTTCAAGGCAACCTTAGGGCAAGAGAAGACTTTAAAGGGAGACATGACATTAAATCCACATTCAAAACTCATTCCGATAAGTTTTCTTCGTAAATTACATCAATTTACAATGTACAAACAATTTGAAGTGTTCGTCGTCTATCTGAGATATGCATAATTGTGAATGAATACATAAGTTGTTAAACAAAAGTATTCTAAGGCTCATTTATTTCGTGTTGTTTTCTGTGCAAAATCACTGTTAAGTTTACAGAAATTTGCAACTCAATGTGTCATCTCTAGGGTTCAAAGATCAATGGTACGTGCCTACTATCATCTGTATCGGTATCGATTGTAGAGACCCCTAGTATTTAATTGACGCAACGCGACGTGGAGAAGTTCGTATCTATAAATGAATACAATTTCATGCAAGAGTGTACGGGCAAGCCAGTCACCATTATTAATGTTTCAGCTTTAATTTTAATTAAAATCAATTGAATTGTAAGCTTATTCACTACTTCAATATAAACAGGCGAAGAGATATCATAATATGGAATCAATTTGATGATATTTAATTATCGTAATAGTTGGTCTTGGTTTCCTCAGCCCTCTCCTCATTATTATTAAGCGGATTAAAGTTAAAATTTCCCGCCGCAACTAAATTTCCTTAATTTTTATTTGAATCATGAATGCATATTTGATACTTAGATTTGATATTTTGTTAAATGGTGTTCTGAATGAGATTTTACATGTCATCAGATATTTCAATGGTTTGTTTTAACCAATTTTTTTTTTGCAGTGATTGAGAACATTTTCTAAAAAAATTCTGTTCGGATACCGACCACATAGCATTTCGTTATGTTGCTAACTAATCATAATCATACACCGAATCTTATCTGCCGGCCCCGCACTCAAACCTACTAATTGTTCCTGAAAATATTCACTCACGTTATCGTATTTGAATTGCTTCTTACAATATTTGTGATATACCTACGCTATAAACTAGCGAATATTATAATAAATTAACTACCTAACGGTAATTTGCATTGAGTATTTAGGATCATTCCTAACATGAATTGTGTTATAGTTTTTGCTATGGAAAGCACACTTAGCAGGTTCAACTTTATAGCTAATATTAACCAGCATTATCTTACTATAAGAAGCAATTGCTTCTCCAGTGTCTATCAATTTTATCATTAAGTCCAAATACTTGATAATTACTATCCTCCTCATCTTCAGATAAATAAATGGTTATCGGCACACCACCTACCTACAAGTTAAAATTTATACTCTATTTTATTTCTTTATGCACTATACAAAGCAAAGTTACAAAGGCGGGCTTAACGCTCAAAGCACTATCTGCCAGTCAACCTTACGGCATGTAGAGAAGAAAACAGCGAAGGCGGTATAAAAATATATAAAAACGAAATTTAAACAAAAAATTAAAACCATTCTAAACATACAATACACAAATATATTTTATGTATGTTAAATATGTATAGTAAATACATATTCAATTAATAGTATAGTTATATAGAAATATGTGTAATATCGTGGTACAAATATTGACGTATTCACAATGTTAAACGGTTGACTCTAAAATTGTATATATAGGTTCCAAGTATATATTTTATCCCACTGTTTATTATTCGGACCAACTGTATTTATCGGATTGTTTTACATCGGCAAGAGTATCAATTGATAACGCGGTCACGTAAAATCGCGTTGGATCTTCGAGTTAGCATCACAGTTTTAAGAAAAGGATTGACGTAATCAGAGGTAATAAAGAGGCGGGAAATTACGAAGCACTTCTAACCGTATAGCTTGCGTAGTAATTAGACTAATAACTACCCAGCGAAAGGTAGAACATAGAAGGGTAGAAACAGAGTAGGTACAGAGTTCGATTAAACGCCGAGCAGACGCATTAGGCGAGGGATAAGTTGGTTCTCGAATATTAATAGTGAATTGTAGGTATGTAGATATACCAACGCAACACGACTTAACTTGAATTTTGTTTGTCTAAACCTTTGGTCATTATGTTTTACACCAGTTACAAATTTCCTACATCACCCGCTCAGGGTTGACAGGCAGAGAATGTCATTAAGCATTATGTTTGCCTTTTGCTACATGTTTTAGAGGTTAAAAGAAATGTATTCATTGAAAGTTACTCTACGTTACTCTGCGTAGAAAAGTAATCTAAAGGGAAATAATTACTTCAAATATATTGATTTGTCATAAAAATTCAATAATCAAGAAAGTCAACAGAAAAAAGAATCAACCTTGGTCAGCCGATATAATATATCAGCGTTGGCCTTTGTTGACTTAGGGCTCGTACACACGTGACTGCAAATGGTCGACGGCTGCAATCGCCTCCAACTGTTCACAATCAACTGGAACTGTCACTTCCACCGCGGCCGTCGAAGTCACCTCGTTTGCATTGGATTCGCTAGCGTCAAGGATTTTGTAATTTAATATCCGTGTATTAAAGTTCATTTCAGTTCGTTCAGTGGCGACTTCGTGTCGCGTTGGTTAGAGAACCTAACTGACGTCCTGTGGGTTCCGGGTTCGATCCCCGGTTGGGGAAAACATTTATTTGGCAGCTACATGTTGGTACTCGTGTCTTGGGCGTTAAATTGTGTTACCTGTGTGTGTACGCCACCCGCAACACAGGGATTCCTAGTGCGGGGGTGTGAATGTATATGCGTGTATTTATTTCGCTATTGAGCTTGCTATTTCGATATCAATCGAACAGTATGAATTGCAATCGACGACTGCCGTCATTTGCAGTCACATGTGTACGAGCCCTTATTGTGAACGATCTCACGGGTACCACGACATGTTAATGACGGTGCGCGTAAACTTGATTGCACTTACACTCTTATTTGCTTAATCCATTTTTACCCAAACTGGGCTTAGCCTGTGACCCCACCGGCGTAAAATTCACACGTCTATCCTCACGGAACCGCAATGCGAACGGGGTCGCACTGAAAGCCAGCGGCTGCGTTTTACCGTGGTTAATGCTGAGTGCGGCGCTTTTTCGTCAAGTATTGTACTGTACTATCAATGTACCACGTATAATGTTCCAGGAAACTCGTGTATGTTGTCGCAGTGTTTTATTTTGAGGAAATAAAGGGGTATTATATTCTATTCTTGCAGGATAAAAAGTAAGCTTTAAAATATAACCTTGCCGGCCCATAAACTATGTCCGTGCAAAAAAGTCACACGATTCCGTTGCTCTGTAGTAGCGTGAAAGAAGGACAAACCAACAAACACGCTTTCGTATTTTAAATATACGTAGGTACCTAATGAAGTAGAGATCTCTTATGGTATTCTTTTTGTTGCCATTAAGCTGTCATCAGAGTAGTCACCACTAGGGCATTGATACCGGAATTCCGGAATCTCGGACACTTTTTGACAATATTTCAGTTCCGGAATCCAGTTCCAATCCGGTTCCAGTTTCAATATCGGAATTCCGATATTCATTGTTACTCAACAAAGTAGCGATTTCGAGTGTTCATTTATTTATGAACGCAGTCACGGGCCCAATCACCCAATGCTATATGGTCTA
>DWLO01002965.1:0-11643 GCA_018245335.1 Dalla quadristriga | reverse complement strand
TTGTGTTGCTTTCTGTATGTGTCCGCCACCCGCAACACAGGGAATCCTAGTGCGGGGGTGTGAGTGTGTAAGCGTTTTTGTTGTTGTTTTTTAGTGTACCTGTCTGAAAGGTGTGGGTGCCGGAAATTTTTATAATAACAAGTTACATACAGTAATGATTGAAGTTGTCTTACTTGCGCGTCATTTAATGTGTAGGTCAATAGGTCAATGACGTTTCTAGTAGTATATACCTCAGATCAATAACTAAAGCATATTGCAAATATGAATGAAACAATTCCATTATATTTCAGTAAATTATTTATTAGAATGGTTTATGGAGGACGAAAAATACACATAAGAATCTTAAACTAATTGAATAAGTACCTAAATATAATTATACGATTTTGTTTAAATATATGACTATACAGTTTTACAAGTGTAACTTTAAGTATAAATATATTTTTTAAATAGATTAATACTAAGTAGAATAGTTACTTTTTATTAATATTTTATCATCCCCGACGAGAAAAAAAACATATAAAAATTGGGTGAACTGATTCTCATGCGGTTTGCTTAAGAGCTGTCCCACTAACTAGCTTCTAAAAATAACTTTAAAAAAACACCTAATGTAAAAACATGCCATCCTTTGGTTTAATCAACTGTTATACCAAAATAATAAATAATATATATTACAGTAACGTGTATATTTCCATCCATCCATCCATCAGCCTCTTAAAAGTCCACTGCTGGTCATAGGCCTCCCCTAATCGGCGCCACGCCGCTGCCGTCAGTATCCAGCTGCTTCAAACTGTCTTCTTCAGGTCATCAGTCCACCTGGTCAAAGGGGACCTGTGCTCCTTTTTCCGAGTCGTGGTCTCCATTCGAAGGCCTATTTTCCCCATCGGTTATCATTTTTATATTTACAAACGATATAATAATCATAATAACATATTATATGCTTTCATATAATCATATATGGACAAACATAGTTATGAGCACCAATACATAAAATATTTAGACAGTGTACTCCTCCACCAATCCGCATTGGAGCAGCGTGGAGGAGTATGCTCCAGGCCTCCTCAGTTGTGAGGAGAGACCCGTGCCCTGCAGTGGGCCATTATGGGTTGCAGTCAATAATAATTTGTTAAGAAGAATTATCACGATTAAGATGAGAATCACGATCAAGATTAGGTAATCATTTAGGCTGTAGTAAGCTTTTGTAAACATTATAACACTTGTTCTTTGGAAAGAGAGTAATATTTTGCGGTATTCTATCACATCTACCGCACAGGAACCGTGCATTTTGGTGGGATAAAATGTGTAGCCTTATTTATTAATCGGACCATAAACTACATCTAGGACAAAAATCACGTTTATCCGTTGCTCTGTGACTGCGTGAAACAAGGACAAACCAATTAAGGTGATAGAACGGTTTTTAGTGTGTTTTCAATTCCAATAATGTATTCCTTCATTTATAAGATTATGTACCAAATTTTTGCACATATGTTTCTATATACTATATGATCTGAGTATCACTAAAACGAAAACACGATAACTTGAAATTTTCTCGAGAAAAAACATTATGAAACATAAATAGACTCTAATTATTTTCTATTTTCTGTGCCACTACTTCATTTTCATTAATAAATTCACGCAATTATTCTTAAAACATAGTAAAAAATCATTTCTGGAATGTACGACACTATTTTCTTAAACCGTCAAATAGTTTTATACATAAAAATTAAAATGATGTTTGACTCAAAAAATTTTAACTTATGAAAGTTATCTAATCTCACCATTTACGTACATATGTACCGTATAACCGTTGCATTAACGTAATTTTAAAATTTTAAACGTCCATAGTCCTCCGTTATAGGTGCGTGATCCGTCCGCTTCATTTTTTTGTGAGGATCGATGCATCCTCTTAAGGTTTTACCTTGATAGGGCAGTCAGCGATGAGATGGTCTTCGCTCTTACAGTTGTGGCATCTCTTTGGTTGCGGTCCAATGCTGCACTTGGCGGCTATGTGATTGGCAAACTCCCCGCAGTTGTAGCAGCTGAAATATGAAAAATATTTGTACGGTCATAATTGGGTCAGTTTATTAATCTCTGATGATTTTACAACTCAGACACTTAATACTGATAAATAAATATATAAAAAATATATAATTTTTGTACATTTATTTTAATTATTTATATTTTTGGTAGTTAGTTTTAAATTATTATTATTATTATTATTTAGATTTAATTTAGTTATGAGTAGATTAGTTATATAAACCTATTGTATAGTCTATACAGAAGAAGCTAATAAACGTTTAATACTGATATCAATTTTTAATGAATACCTAGTTACAATATAGATACAATGCAATGCAAATATTCTTTATTCGTACACCTAGACAAAATATACAGTATAAATAATATAGTATAATTAGGTCAGCCTTATCGCTCTACCCAACATTTGGATAAAGGATAGACCTTATTTTACAAATAATGGTGGGGGCCACAAAATGTATAGTAATTTTGGACTTTCATTTTATGTTTTTCCGTTAGGTACAGTTTTTTCATATCACCAAAGTTGCTGATATGACATAACCGTACCGTGCCGATATGCCCGCCCGTTCGTTACTTAACGTACGGGCATAATATGTATAAACAATAATAGGTACTAGACTCAATTTCAATTATTCGGAGTAAGTCTCATTTCCACTGCTACTCCTGAGAACTAAATGGTTGCGTATTATGCAACATCCTCGGCTTTTGTATCTGTCAACCAAACCAAACCTGTCAATTGTAAAAAATTAAAACAACATAAAAAGTAAATATAGTTTAGAAAATAATACACCAGTGGTCTATTTAGTTGGTATGTAATGTTGCTATTTTAAATTAACTAAGGAAGCAAAGAAAACTGATCATTAAGTAACCCCATATAAATAATTGTACCATTCTTTACCTAACTGAAAATCATAAAGTTTTTATAGATGCATTTACCGTATTTTTCTGAATCTTTTCTTGGACAACGGCCGGCGATGCGACCCTTGGCAGTCGACAGAAGAAGGTCCGGACACGCGCGTTGCTTCTAGCCCCTTGTCAGATTCCTTGCATTCAAATTCAACTTCCTCTTCATCTCCCAAGGAACGAAATCCTGGCATTTGAATGACGCTCTGTAATTTTAGACAAATATATTGCTAGGACTTAAAACATTAGACAAATTGAATGTTGTGACATGTGAGAGGTATGTTAGTAAATATACCGTTATATTTTTATTTACGGGCGCGGACACATCTTTTTCAGAAGAATAAGTATATTTATGGCTTCAATCGAGTACAATAGGCACCTTATGCTCGACGAAATAATTAAAATACATAAATTGTGAATATTTTAAATCGATTAGGCTACGACATTGCTATGGTTAACATGGAACCGGATACCAAAATATCCTGATGGGACTTGTCTATATTTTGACAAACAGGAACTTCAGTATAAAAATAAAACAGACTCGTGACATCAGGAAACACGTAAAATACAGCTGAAGTTCGAAGTGTCCCAACAATATGATGGAACATGTTAAAAACGTTGAGTACAAGTAAAAGCTGCTTATCGGTAAAGAAATGGTAATTTATGGTAACTTCAATGGATAGATAATATCATATCACGTTAGAAGTAAGCTTTTTCAATTTTAAAAAGTTATGAGGTCTGTCATGTTTCACATCTGTCTCGTTAGCACATTATTGTAAAAGTCTAGGTAAATTTTTTAAAAATGTGATTATATACCATGGTTAATAATAACATTACCGACATTTTAGACATATTTTAATTTTCATACACCTAATTTTTGATAGAGAAAAAGACCGCAAGCCATACGTATTTTTTCTCCGTGTGACACATGGGAGTCTTCTTAAGAGTGCTTGTTATAAATGAACTAAACTAAACTTGAAAGATAATTTTGGTATAACGTTCAACGTTCAACGTTGTCCAACGCTTCCAAATATTCCAACCTACATAGACCGAAGCTCTGTAATTGCGCATTTAATATTTAGTTGCTTATTTACGTACTTCGCTACATGTAGAGTACGCAGTTCGAAAATTATTCTCTACTACATTTGACCACCACTTCGCTTACGTATATATCTTTAACAATAAGTGAAAAGTAATATTACACTTAGTCAGGGACTATTTCATACATCAAATATTTCTACCGATCACGAAAAAAGTTCTTGTAATTTGCATTTTCCGTAGAATTGTTGATATGGATTTGAAGTGTGTTCCGTAGAAGTGTGGAAATGTTGATTGTGGGAAGAGATCGAACGATGGAATACCTAGAAGAGGAATTACAGCAGCAATTTAACTTCGACTTTCTGACATAGGGTCAGAGTTTTTGTCGTAGTACATGCAGTGACTAGCAAATTGATTACATCGTTGACAACTCCGCGGTCCTTCACATAGGAATATGAAATAACTTACTATGAAAAAACTCAACCTTATCAACATCCAATAGTCTTGACCTAATATAAATTTTACCGCTAGCGTGGTTGCAGTCGAATGAAGTACAAATTTGGTGGCGTAAATGTATAGAAAAAACATCCGGCCTTGATAAGCCGACCAAACAAACAAGCGCACTATCAGGTCAACCGCTAGATACGACAGCGTGTTTTCTCAATGGATTTATTTTTTACTATAACCAAATACTAAGAAACTGGTCAAAAAAATATTCTTTGACGACATTCTTGAAGAGTTAACTATTAAATTTACAAAAAGTTATCGATCCCATTATATCCGACAACAGTGCGGAGACGCCGCCGACGAACTTATTTTTGTTTTCTTTTTTCTTATAAGCTGAATGCGCTAGTCGTAATGTTGTTATATTAGGTTACGTTGTATACGACAGGAGAAGGATAGGAAGATGATGATGATGATAATTCTATATAAAGTTTCTTGGAACTGTTTATTCACAATCACCTGATGAACAAATACATCTTTGCCGCCATCCTCGGGGTTAGTAACCTCCCAGCCTTTCGCCATGTGAGGATAAGAGTATAAAGTTGACGATGATAATTCCATACAACCACACTAGGATTTCCAGAACACACAGAAAAGAACACAAACAACCACGACCTGAGTACATGCTTATAATAAGTAATTAAAATAAAATATAATGTCTGCTGCAGTCAGGGAACAAATGCCCCCCTGCTCGTCAGCTAAGGGCCACGAGCCACGGAGTCCACATTGTGTTTCAAAACTTTTCAGTATTTTTTATGTAATGTTAATAGCAAAGGAACATGCAGTCCCACCAACCACTGCTTCCCATGGACCTCTGTGACAAACCTCGAATAGGACTGTGTAAGTCAGTAAGTTAGTTTTGTAAGTATAAATTGTTAATAGGAATATTTGTTGGTAAGTATTCGTCAGTAATGTCTGTGGGAGTAGGAGATAGGACCATTCGTGCAAGTTACTCCTGTTAATAAATATATGTAACCGTAAGTGCGCGCAGTGAAGCGCTCATGGTTGCGCGGCTAGCGTCAATCGTAACTGGTGGACGAGTAAAACCGCGCCCGTCCCGGTCGGCAGTTAGATGGGTGACCGCTAGTGGCAACATTTCTTCCGTTAAGCCGTCGATCCCGGTTGATATCATTAGATAACAGTCGTTAAGTCTTGTCGTGATGACTTCGGGCAGCCTGAAAAACTTCCGTAACCGGGTTTGGCACTAACCCCTTCACCAAACCCCATTGGAGTACACTGCAGGCCTTCTCAGTGGTGAGGAGAGACCTGTGCCCTAGAGTGGGTCATTATGAGTTGCAGCCATTCCTTAGTAATTGTTCTATTCGAAGCAGTTCACAGAAGCGTCGCTACCCCTGAGGACTGAGGTGATCGCCTCGGCATAAATTTCCACAATCAATAACAATAAACGTTTCTCTTTTCTTTTCTTAATCACCTGATGCACAAAGACGTCTTGGCCGCCATCGTCGGGGGTAATAAACCCCCAGCCCTTGGCCACGTTGAACCACTTGCAGCGCCCGCGTCGCGTCACGCCCGTCACCCCGCCGCCGCTCACTCCGGCCGCACCTGCAAACAGTTAATACAACAATTAATTTTTTACATCCATGCAATATAACCAATATATAAGTACCCCCAAATTAAACTCGCCCACCTGGTAGACAAGCATAGGTACAACTGCAGTCGGACACCAGCTGCAAGTTTAAACGAAAGAGGTTGCAGGTGTCTTGTCAATCAGACAGGTGGTAGAACCTGTATACGGTTCACTCAGGCCACATCGCCACGTTTACATCTAAAAGCAACTGTTTTTCAAAGAATTTGTGTTTCGGTAGGAAAGGTTGAAGAAAGGTTCTCAGTTCTCGTTTACTATGGCAGTTAACTATGGCCTAACCCCTCTTATTTTGAGTGGAGACCCGTGCTCAGTAGTGGGGTGGTGATGGGTTGTTGTTCATGATGATAAATGTTAGTTGCTCATTTATTTATTACTAGGGAGAGTTCGCAAATTGACCCGCATGATATATCAAGATGCAGAAACAGTTTTAAACCGTTACAGACTCTAAGGACTATAACTAAAAAACCGTTTGAGATATTGAGACAAAACAAAATTTAAACGGTATGTTAGTGTACCCTATACAATCTTGGAAAACTTTATCAAAATACGTTCAGCGGTTTTGGTGCCTACTTGCGACATAAAGAAACGCAATCACACACAAAAATTCCAAAAATTTTTTTGTCTAGGTGTCATGTCATGTAAATGGCATATTCCATTAAATTAGTGACCTTAATTTTTTTACCATAACATACCATGCAATTTAATTTATTGGTAAGATATGATTAATAGCTTGAAAATATAAAATAAAAATTAATGCAAATTATTTCGGTCACTGATACAATCTGAAAACGTCATTTAGTCTCTATTAGTATTAATTTCAAGACACGTATGGACGAATGAGCCATAAACTATTGAAGCTTTCTCTAATTGAATTTTAAAACGTAATGTAATCGACTAGTTGTAAGATTGCATTAAGTGGATCGTTCCCTCCTTTAAATGCATACATACATACTCAAGTATTTTACCGTTCGGAAATCTATTAGCAATAAATAAGGGCCCACGATCGTTTACAGGACTAAGAAAGGGTATACTATTCCCCTTATCGGCTCCTTCACAAAAAAATAACGTGGGAACCAAATGAAAGAATGAACTCTTCTTTTTATGTTTAGATATCGTAGAGTTGTAAAGGTTGAAGACCTCGTTTCAAAGGAACTTTTACAAACCCTTAATGAATTAAAATAATTCATCTTTTTTAAAATATCGCTTCGATTTATAATGTGTGATGATTTAAATAAAATTTAATTATTGAGTAAATATAGGTTACTGTGAAAACGTTATCTTAAAATGAGTCATATCCTATCCGATTAGTGGAAAAAGCATAAATTTTTTTGTGGTTCTGATTGTATGATTCGATTTTAGGTTTGTGACTAAGCTGATTACTATTTCCGGAAAGGTGTATTATTAACATTAAAAGAATGGGACTAGTTCCGATTAAAAAAAAATACCCAAGCACTTATTTATATGATTGAATCATAGAAAATTGAAGATTGTAGCGAGGCGCTTGAACCTCAAAATACATATTTATAAAATAGATAGTTATAAATATGTAAGTATTTGTTGTGAACATTTTGCCTCAGTAACTTCAAATTCGATACTAATCAACGTTATTTTTATCACCTTTGAAAATATATCAATGGTGATCAAGATGATCGTAGTTGTTGTGATATTAGCCTTTGTCTCTCACTCAATCCAGGGCGAATGTCAGTAATTTGTGGCAGAAACTAAAAAAAAACATGAAGAACAATATCACTTCAAATTGCATAATAATTTAGAATAATTTCATGCATTTTATGTGTTGGTATGTAACAGAACCATATTATTTCGGGCGGCAGCGGCGGTAGGTAAAAGCGGCGGGCACACGTGGCGACGGCGGGGACTCGAAGAATGTGTGGTATTTAGGTTGCGTTTCTGGTACCTCTTCATTCATTGCCGTAACACTGCACCTTGCCGACCGCCGCGCTCGCTCCGACTGACTACTCTAGAGAGTAGTCAGGGAGAGCTGACGACCGTTAACCTCACCATATATTTATTTCGAATTATAAAATAATACTGTTGATAATATTGATATCGATTAGAAAAAACAGAAACTTTGTAATAGAAGCTGCTAGTCAAATTATGTTTAACTAGCTATTCATTGTTTTGTCCATGTAATAAATAAATAAGACTACACCCTTTTGCAGATGGACTTATCAAAAATCATTCCTTAGCTTACTGCCAAAATTTCAAGACTCAAGCTTGAATGGTATCGGCTTAGTGTTGATGAGTCAGTCAGGCAATCTGTTATGACGTCTTTTTATATGGATGGATAAACAAGACATATCGAATTGTACAACTTTTGAATGTGGGTATCATTTATTGTTTAATATTTCATACATGTTTACTTCTAAGACTGTAACCTGGCGGTCCCCGACGCCTAGACTATTCCGATCAGCGGGCGCAACGCCGTCTTGTCGTCGCTCAGCCCAACCTCGCCTTCTCGCCATACCCGATACTCAATATTTATTGTTCCTTATACCGCATTAATGAGAAAGCGTAAATATTCATTCCAAGTTTCAAAGCTGTTTCATCATAACTGTATACATTTTTAAAATACCTGTCACATGAAAATTCTTTAGAACTTTATTGATGGCAGTAAACCAATTCTCAATCTATGCTATTCATTCTAAACAGTAATCATACGAAGCTTTCTATTCTTCACCATTTATTCATGCGATAAAGCATTTCCTGTGCCATTTTAACTTGTAATACGTCGGGTTCCTTGTAATTATATTCAGAACCCCGTTTAAGCTAAGGTTCAATAATACATTATTTGTTTAGTATTATTTCAAACCTACCTCCAAGGACAACTTACATAATGAAACAATAGGAACCAAATGAATATAAAACTTATGTACTTATAGAATCGTGATGACTTCTTTCGGGGCAGAATAATTTTGACAGAGTTCGAAAGAGCCTATATTTTTGTGATGTTCAATCAACCTACAATCAGTTTTAGTATAAAAAGTACTGATTAATAACCACTTTTTATTTCTGATCTAATCGTACAATATTAATGTCTTTAAGCTTATAGTATTATTTGAAAGTGGCGAATTGTTTATGAAAGTTAAGATGCTGTTATAGTTGACATGAAATAGAAAATTGCTATGAAATATATTTTCAGTGCATCAAAGAAATACGCAAATGAAACTGTAAAGGATTTCTTTTAGTGCAGGCTTCGTCTTTGATTGCTGGACTTTTCCACGCCCTTTAACCCACTTTGAGCATGTCTTTAATGATAGTGGTTTTTTCATACTCTGTTTATTTTACGTGAGAAATGTTCTAGGTATGAAGAATTCACATTAGGCAAAGGTATTTGCAGCGTAATATGTATGTAGTATGTATTAGTACACTTATTTATTTAAAAAGACATTGATGAGTCTATTAAAAATATCCAACTAATGTTAATAATTTGCTTTGCTATTCCATTTTTATAAGTTTTAAATAGCTAGTAATGATTACGATATTATTATGCTTAGATTAGAAATGATAAGATTTCCTTTGCATCACAATGTTTGCGATTGCATAGCTAAAAATTACAACTATAAACAAAACATAACAAATTATTGAACGAATCGAGAAACTCATTGATATACGCAACGGCATAAATGAGTTTTGTTTAATTTTGGGCTGAATGAAATGTACGCTCAAACAACCGCTACTATCGTGTTAACGTTATGAACTGGGAGATTTTTTTTTATTGACAATCAACAGTTTATTAGTCAACAGTTTTAAACCAAACTCAAATGCGAAATAATACAGGTAAGAAACGATTGTAAAGCGATCATTCTAGGTCTAAATTAGGTAGCAACCAGTAGTGACCACTAGAGTCATGGATTCGATATGTCGTCCAGCTACTGTTAGGAATTGGCCTTCCGAACAAGAAAATATGTAGATCCGGATACCGTGTAGTAATATTGTTTATTAACCACATTGCCCTAAATAATGTTTGAACAATACGTTCCAGAATGAACAAGCACAAGCTTTTCCCCATAAAAGGAACTGGAGCTTTAGCACGAGATATTTACACGTGTCTCCAGTAGAAACCTTTTTGATTAACACCGTAAGGGTTTTCACGTTGCCACTGACCTGTCACCGACACGATATCAGCAGGAAAGTAACACAACACTGTACCGATGTCGTCGCCTATATCTTACTGAGTGATATCGGCCCGATAAATCGAATAGTTTGAATAGTTAAAAATGCACTTGAAATTTTAATAAACACTTGTAGATATGAACATCTAGTAAAAATACCCATCAGTAATGCTTGATCATTGTTTTACACCACTTAAATTTCCCGATTAGTGGGTAGATTTGATTCGGAGCGCACGGCAGAGCGCTAGGCCAAGTTCCAACAAGCATGGTATAAAGATACACATTGCCATGTCTGATGGAACTTGGCCTGGTGTGGTCTGGTATGGCCTGGTAGCTACCTATATAAAGACTCACTACTCTATAGATAGGCTTTTTAAATTTTAAATATAAGTTAAGCTTACGTAGCTGTAAATTAATTAACTGTATCTTAATTAGCTTAATTAACTGTATCTTATGTTGGTGATCCAATAAAATTAAATAAATAAATAAACAATTGAGACCTTAATATTAGTGCATGTCAAATCTAAAGAAGTTCAAAGTTTGCAATTTTGTTATTGACTCATTGATTCACAAAGTCACGGACTGACTGACTAACTCATCATCAAAATTATATGGCATTTCCCGTATACTTGTAGAAAAGTGAATTAAATGTCGGCTGGTCTCAAACCTGAATGCACGAACGTCATTGCAAGAAGCTAAGTTCCAGCAATCAAAATCAAAAGACACTTCCTGTATAGATAAAACCTGTCGTTTGTAGTTTGGCACAAAGGTAGCGTCTTATAGTGTAAATAAAGAAGATAACTTAAAAACTGGAGTTAAAAAAAACATTTCAAGCAATCCATATTATTTATTATAAGGTACTTCGGAAATTGTTAGAAATTTTAATCAAAGGTAGGCCTTTCTTAGGCTTTATAGACTAAGAAATTTTCTCAAACCTGAACGCACGGCGGTGCAAAAAGCCAACTTTTAACAATGTTGTCACTGAGAGATTGCACTTTTTTGATATTAAAAAGACAAAACGGATCTACGAACATATGCCAGTAAAACTTGGACTTACTCCTGAGTTCGTATTTAGTCGTAATAATGCATCGCGTTTGTGTTTGGCCTTATAAACTGTAAACAAATTGTTGACTAGAATAAAGTTATATAAAATAAAATAAAAAGAAAAAATATCCTGTGTAAAACAGGGCAAAGCTCTTGACCCAGTTCCAAAAATTCAGCCTCTTAAAGTAGTGATATATAATAGACTGCGGCCAAGTCCATAACCTTACTTTACTCCTATTTTCGCGAGCAACACTGCTTTTTTACTTTATTGCATTGCATATGGCTTTTTTCTGAATGAGTCACATTTTTTTTTTTTTTTTTTTTTATGGTTGTAAGATAGCAAACGAGCATGCAGCTCCACCCATCCGCTGCCGCCCATGA
>DWLO01002964.1:0-11646 GCA_018245335.1 Dalla quadristriga | reverse complement strand
ATACCGTTTCCACTTTATTTTTCTCATTTCTATGTCTACTGAAAAAGACGGTTTAAAGTGATAAAGCCGTCCATTGCCTTTCCTGTCTGCTTTTTATGTAACTTTTCAGTGTGGGGTAGGTACAAACAATAAGTTTACCATACTAAAATAGTTCTGCGTAGTTCTTCACTACCAAGACGTAGTGCGTGTCTGTAGTGAATTAAATTATAAACTTTCCGAATTTCCCAACTTAGTTTTTAAGCCAATATTATTTTCTGTATCATAATACAAGTAGAATCATTCATAAAATATAATCTTCGTCCGTACTTTAGACAAAGTTTTTAACATTCAAATCTTTTAAAATTTAGTTGAAGCTTAAATTGAGGAATTGCTGTCTTTGTGGTTTCGTAGCAAACTTTTTCAATCAAAGGCACTTTTTCAATGCTTCGTTTCTATTGAAGATTAAGATAGACTACTTGTAAACAGTAACTACACTTTAGTTATAATTTCTGGAATTGTGAATCATTATAATTAAGTGTCGAGGTTAGCATACGATATACGACACGGGACCACAAACGACCGAAATCTGAAAGCATACGTCTCATACTCGTAAATTTCTTGCCCTGTCTGAGAATCGACCCCTTAACACTTACTTGACGACAGCGTCATAACCAACTGGGCTACGGGTCTTTGTTAGTTAACACGGTCATCATTAGAATTCGCGGTAGTCCAAATTTATTGAAATAGTTTCATTCATGTTGGTTTACGTAGTCATCTATTGGCAACGAATAAAATAGGATAGATTAGTATAGGTTTATTGAAGTACTACACCACAACACAGATGATGTAAATAAGCTAATACAATTTAAAATAAGTTAGCCGTAAAAGCTACCAGCTAGCTTCTCAATGCCACCTATGTCGCAGTATCATACCCCAAGGGGTCCACATTAAATGTAATATTTTCGTTATTTACAGCCACTTCCATTGCTTGTCAACCAAGTACCTCTGCGCCGGCGTGCCGGCTGTGATGTCCACTTTGTTGGCGAACATCAACGCGTACTACGCCCACACTACTGCCTCTTCAGCCGTTTCTGCTTCAGACCGCTTCGCTGCTTCTAACTTTGGGGTCAGTACGAAAAATTTTAATTTTAAATAAGTATATTCCTAATCGTGACGATTCGATGGCGCGTTGGTCTGTGATTCTTACTGACGTGTCGAGAGTCCCGAGTTCGATGCTGGCTGGGGCAGACCTTTATTTGGCAGACAAATATTTGTACTCGGGTTTGGATGTTAAATTGTGTTGTTTTTAATGTGTTTCCGCCATCCGCAACACAGGGAATTATTTTAATTATGAGGTCTCGAACGAACTCCATCACGCTGCTATAATCCAAATTATTATTAGCCAACTCAAATGTCGATAACGTTTAGAGACTGCTGCTATTAGAGATTGAGCAATCGCTCAATGAATAATAAAATTCGGAAGTCTGAAGCCTGTTCGAATAATTTTTCATTATGAATATAATCATTCCTGAGAGGTATAGAAATATATATTATATAAGACCCTGCAAAGTTAAAACCGTACAGTTGGTTACTGATGGAAATGTAGGAAAAAGCAATAATATGAGGTGCGTAGTAAAAGTACATAAAAGGGTGTGAAAGACATCAAATTCCATCGGAATTGTCGGCAAAATTTCATGACTCCTCTCATTTTACTATTCCCGTAGGTAAGCCGTGACGGGGAAAATTTTACGATGGTGCTGTCATTTTAAGCCTACCCTATTAAAGATCATAAGTGCCTACGTACAAAGATAATTAGTTACTTACTATAATAGTCTGGTGGTAACGCTATAAAATAGAGGACGATAACAATAATTTAACTTGGTTAATGTCAAAGATAAGTTCCATGCTATTTAATGTTAAACTGTAAAGTGTAATGTCGTCAGTTGCCCACTGTCTGTCTCTATTTTCCCGTAGAACTCTAGGTTATGTAAGGCCTGGCAATAAAGAAAATAATCGTTGAAAAACCGTAAGCATATTTTTTTACTAAGAAAACTTACTTATAATAAAGATTTAAAATAAAAGTCAAATAAATTTCCGATATGAACCTGTTCTAACAGCAATTAATTTTATATTTTCTAAAGTTAAAGTCATAAAGTGATTTATAAATCAGTCTGTCCTTGACAGTAATTATACTAGTTTCATTCCAATTACATACGAACTAAGAACCCAATTTGTGTTCTGTTTTAAAATCACTTGATACAACTTAAGCTAGAATGGACTTATTAATCAGCATGAAGACTAAAAATGTAATATTCCTTGCATTGCACGACAACTTTCAGTTATTTAAGAGGGCTTTCACAAACTTGTCGCTTAAACTTTGCAACAATCCACAGCAACCGCAGCTTGATGGATTGACATACTTATAATAATGAGTTTTCGCCAAGCAACGCGAAACAAAGTTCATTAAACTTGCCCTTTTTTAATCCTACTATCCGAAGCCATTCTTCGTTTGTGTCTCCAAAGTTAATAACACTTTAGAGATGGGAAGATATATAGTAAGGATCACTACCCTAGCTTCATTACCGACATCCCACAATCCGTAGTTGCGTAATTTAAGTTCGTGAATGCCTCCCACTCCCGGCCACATCGTAAGCCGTGAGACGGTACGCAATATAACGAAGCAATTAGATAACAAGAACTAAACTGGGGATCGTGATGTATATTTTACGTAATTGTACATAGAATATGAACCTCAGGCTTGTGACTTGTGTCAACGTAGTAAACACGAACCACAGAGACGGTTTACTTCGGGCATTGCTAAGGCAGGCCCCACACCAAAGGAGCATACAGCGTTCAGCAAACACTGTACACAATGTAGTTCTCCACATTTTGCACTTGATGGATTAGAGTAGTAACGCTAGTACCCTCAGGGGTAGTAACGCATCTGTGACCAGCTTTGAATGGGACTTTTACCAACGATTACTAATATTTATTAACAGGAATAGTTCTAATAATGTAATAAGTTGTTAAGTTTTTTTTATTTTTTATCCGATATGCGTTCCTAAACCAATGATCCGATTTCGATGAAACTTTGGTGAGTTGTTATGCGCACGCTGGCGAGCGAGCGTTCCTGAGCTGGTAAAAAAAATTACCTACCAAAGAAAGGGCAGGATGACGTCTGCCGGGCCAGCTAGTAATAATATATAGTAAAACAAATAGATATAATCTAAAATCTGTCCGCGGGAGGGTATTGGTGACCTGTAACTCAGGTTTTCTGAACCCTACTTCAGGCACCAAGCTCTCGCAAAGATAAGTCTCTAGAATAAGATTATTAATCTCACATTGTACTACTAGATATTAAGATCTTGTCGCGGAGAGCAAATAAACGAAATTGTATTATATTTTATATATGCAGAAGGAGAAGTTTGTCAAGCTCCTGGACCAGCTGCACAACTCGCTGAGGATAGACCTGTCGATGTACCGGAACAACTTCCCCGCCTCTAGCGCGGAGAAGCTGATGGATCTCAAGTCCACCGTCGACCTACTTACCAGCATCACGTTCTTTAGGATGAAGGTATGATATTTCATTGAAAAAAAAATATGCGACAACATAATTATATTTTTTTTTTTTCTTTAATTATATTTAATACACCCTGATATATTTATACGTCCAAATAATATTATATCTTTTTGTTTATCTAAGGCAAATTTAAATACTATTTATTGAAATTCATAACGTTGAAGCCGACGGTCATATTTATTTTTTCCTAAATTGTGTACATTTGGAGTATCAACTTCCAGGCGCATGTAACATCTTAGACACCTAATTTATTAAAAACATCAAAGTTCAAACCGTTAAGTCTACACACCCTGACATAAAACTAGATATACAAACGTATGTAATTTAATAAACCCGAGAGTCCGCTTTTTGTACCACATATTTTTTAGTATAATAACGAATAAAATAATAATAATAACAATCACTACCCTCTTCGGTTGAACTGTGTCAGGGCGCAGTCGGGTAAATAAGCAGACTTACAGTAATATTCTCGTGGTATAATAATAAGGCCGCCTGGAGATGGCAGAAAATAATACAATTAGGTGTTGACCCCTCCTCTTCCTGCGGATGTCGTACGAAGCGACTAAAGGAATAACGGAAAACAAGCAGCAGCGTCCTCTGTGCGGCAACTACCATCTACTGCTATCACCAACCCGCCTGCCCAGCGTGATGACTTTAGGTAAATCCTCCCGTTTTTGGGAGGGGCCTTTAGTCCAGGAATGGACTGGTTTAAGCTGTGGACGATGATGATGATAATAATAATGTAATGGTCTAGTTGGTAAATTTTTTTGGACTTTTCAGGTCCAGGAGTTGAGCAGTCCACCGCGCGCCAGCACCGTAGTCAAAGACTGTGTGAAGGCTTGCCTTAGATCTACATATCAGTTTCTGTTCGAGAATTGTTACGAATTGTATAATAGAGAGTTCCAGGTAAAACACAAACGCTTACGTCATTTACATTCGGAGATTGATACTACCCTGTTATTTTAATAAAATTTAAATTCGTCTAGAGCGATGCTCACAAAATTTCTATTACCTCATACCTACCTAAAAGTTTATAGGATAACAGGCGAAGTGTATAACTTCACAAACTATGTTATTATTGGCGATGAGTAAAAAACTTCCAAGCTGAAATTGGAAATACGCTTAGTACCTACTCGTAATAAAAACTTGTAGAAAGTTTTGAACTTTGCCAATAAATCCTCCTTCGACATGGGTTTTATATATTGTACTTTAAAACAGGTGGATCCTAACGAAGCGAAACGGGACCCGTCTGACCATGGGCCACAGCTGGACTCCGTGGACTTCTGGCATAAGCTGATAGCCCTTATAGTGTCTGTGATAGAAGAGGACAGGAACAGTTATTCTCCCGTCCTCAACCAGTTCCCTCAGGAATTAAACATTGGACAGGTATTCATGATTTAGTAAATCTTTATACATCATTTTGAAAAAATTATAGCTAATTAACATGAATATACAATGGAATCTTAAATTCAATATAATTTTCAGCTATCCGCCGATATGATGTGGACGTTTTTTGCTGTAGACATGAAGTACGCTTTAGAAGAACACGAACAGCATCGTCTCTGCAAGTCTTCTGCTTACATGAATTTACATTTTAAAGTAAGGAAATATCTCTTACTATTACTAACCACTACTAATTATTTATATTGCTACATACCTACTGCCAATATCGATTATTTGAGATACCTACTAATACGTTACTGAGAGTTTACCGGCGAAAAAGAAGTTATAACTCATGATCAAGAGTCAGATACTATCCGATGCTGTGTGGTTCTGTAACCTGTACATCCCCAGGTCAAATATGTGTAATTTTTATTTTTATATATCCAGTAAATAAGTTTAACAGCGTTTAACAGTTCGCACGCTCACACATTTTAACATTTTCAACGATTGTAAAAGGTATAATTTTATTGTCAAAATAGTTGACGAAGAACATTTGTCAAAAGTATACCCATACGTTAATAATCGTTGAAAATAATGTGCGAGCGAGAAGAAAGCGAAACTGGTAACGATCATAAGCCGGCCATCTATTGTAAATAAAAAGTCTTATTCATCCACATTTATCCACAGGTGAAGTGGCTACATACAAACTACGTGAAAGACGTGCCACCGTACTGCGGTGCGGTCCCGGAGTACCCGGCGTGGTTCGAACCCTTCGTTATGCAATGGCTGAATGAGAACGACGATGTCTCGCTGGAGTACCTCAACGGCGCTTTCAACCGAGATAAGAAAGATGGGGTGAGCAAATTCATACGTAATTATTTTGACAGTAAGAAAATTCTTCATAAGAACGTACAATCCTGATGAATTTTCCTGTATGGACCAATGTTTTGCTTTCAAAAATATATCAGTTTACTAGGAAATTGATCCTGTAGTGTTCAATTTCTCTGATGTACCAGATTTCTTGGGCAATTAATCCAGCAGGTTGTAGACTAGTTGATCCAGCAAATGCTTAAAAAACTCAAAACTTGAAAACCTAAACAACGTTTTCTGTGCATTGGGAGGTACTAACGCAATACTACATTTGGGAACTTTTGTGTTAAGTCTGCACTCTTCAGAAATGCCACGGAAGATAGTCCATTTAAAATTTATTTAAATTGTTCATTGATTATTCTATGAGGTTTTTTGATCAACCATGTTACTCGGGCATGATCAATGATACGAGTCGCATTTTATTAAGCTGTAAGTGAAATACCGTAATAAACGTTTCATTTTAATTATAATAACGACTTTTGCTCCTGTTTTTCTCAACAGTTCCAAAAGTCGAGTGAACACGCACTCTTCAGTAACTCCGTGGTAGATGTGTTCACTCAACTGACCCAGTGCTTCGACGTGGTCTCTAAGCTCGAGTGCCCCGACCCCGAGATCCTGAAGCGGTACATGAAGCGATTTGCCAAGACCATCGTGAAAGTGCTCGTTGCGTACGCGGATATCGTTAAGAAGGAGTTTCCTGAGCATTTGAAGGAGGAGAGAGTGGTGGGTTCCGAATTTATTATAATTGGATCACTACCCATCATTATGCACTAGGGCAGTGTGGTGGAGTTCAGGCCTCAGACTCAGTTGTAAGAAAAGTCCCGTGCCCTGCAGTGGGCCACTGTGGGCTGCAGCCAGCTAGCTGGGCAGTATCAGTTTCAAATTGAACTATCCAAACAAACAGGAGAAAATGTTGGCACTACTGGCATCAATCCAACTCCTCGCCAACTATTAGACTTTGTAGATCCCTGATGAATAAGCTGCAAAGCTTTGGTGGCATTACACTAATAATGTTTAATTGCAGGCGTGTATTCTGATGAACAACATCCAACAACTGCGGGTGCAACTGGAAAAGATGTTCGAGGCGATGGGGGGCACTAAGCTGGAGCAAGACGCGGCAAATATACTGAACGACTTGCAGCAGAGGCTAAACAACACCCTGGATGAACTGGCGTCTATGTTTGCGAATAGGTCAGTATGTTGATTCACGGCATACGTCATACAACACTACATACGCACGCAGACAACCATGATTACGTAGTAATCGTCGTAATACGTCGTATTTGTACTCATGTGCCCATGGTACCATTTGGGTCCTTTGCCTACAGTACTTAAATTTGGTTTTTAAAGAATAGGTGCGTTTTCTTATCCTATGACAAGGTCTTGTTCACACTTGCATATGTAATGCACAGTGTATGAGGTGTAAGACTGGTACTTTCGAGAGCTGTTTTTAACATTAATTTATAATTTCCTTTTGTCTTAATTAGTTATCTTAAAAACCGTATTAATTTTAATAGCCCTTCTATCTTTTTCTTGCTTTTTTCAGTCTTGAGATGCGTATCACAGCCAGTGTCAAAGAACTGGGAGATCTCCTGCAGAAGGTGGGAGGGGCGCCGGTAGCACCGGGCGCTCCACAACCCCCCGCACATCAGGAGGCTGACGAGGTGTTGAGGCCGCTGATGGATATTCTGGTAATTAAGTTTTGTAAAAACAGCAACAGGGTTTGCCTGACTAGGCAACTGGGGAAAACTGGGCTCGCTTGTCCTGGAGGTAGTATTTATGGACTGCAGCCTATGGACATCGAATAAATAACCTTTTACCCCTTCGAGTAAAAGAGTCGTAGCAAACTAGTATGCAGTTGTAAAAATTTAAAGAGATATTTACCTCTGATTTAAATGTGTCAGGTGTCAGTTTAGATCCGATAGGTGTCCGATATAAATACAAATTGGTTAGAACAAAAGAATCAAATAGTTTCAGTCCCATTCGATCTTTCAGTCACTACAGACAGATCGAGACAACGATGGATGTCCCATTAATAGGTCAGGTACTCCACAAAGTTCCGATAAAATTAAAAAACTGCTTCACACAGTAAAGGTAACACGTACAGTAACATAGGTTCAGATTTATAGACCGATCGTCCACTGATTTAAGTATTCTGATGTCTCTAAAATCTCCATATCCTAGGATGGTTCGCTAACAATGTACGCGGAGACCTGTGAGAAGACCGTTCTCAAGCGTTTGCTGAAAGAACTGTGGAAGATCGTCATGAAGATCCTTGAAAAAACTGTGGTACTTCCTCCGATGACGGATAAGACGGTGAGCAATTAGCAGTTTAACCTTTCAAGATATACATTTATTGGATACACAAAATCAGTTAAGATTCATAATAAAACAAATTGAATTTAATGTGCCTCACAACTTACATTAAAATATACTTGATTCGTACGTAACACTGCAATAAAGTACTTGAATCTGGATTCGTCTACCGTAAACTCTACAGATGATGCTGAAGAATTTGACGAACAACGCGAAGAACTTGGCCGCGAATGCGAAGATTGAGGACATGACGCAGCTGTTCAAGAGCACGGTCGGCAAGCAGGACGTCAAGCATGCGCTGTCCGGTGTCATGGACATCTCTAAAGAGGTGAATGGCTTAACGGACTTATTTTAGTCCCTCGACGCTTATAAAACAAAATTCCTTCTTAAACGTTAGAGTATCCTGTGCAGCTTCCACTTTGGGAATGAATACCGCTCCATCAGAGGTCGTCCAGTTAAGTGGTTTTCAGGTTACATGAAAAACCTAGATGTCTTGGTCGTTTTTCAGTAAGAGATGTTAAAGCTTCACATTAAGATCTTTTCTTATTTTTCCACTTTATTAATAGACGAAAACATGCCAATTCTGTCTTGCCGATAATAATATATTATCTACTCGTATTGGCTCAATCACCAGAGTCATAAATTATCAGTTCTGATTGGCTTACGGCGAATTTATTCTTAGCTCTCCGCGTGTGATGGATATTTGGAGTTAATTTATGCTTAGTGCGGTAACTTGTTAGTATACCACGAAAAAGATGCCCAACTAATGAATTTGAATCGTTTTCCAACGAGTGTTACAAACTAATTGTATGATGACTGGTTATTAATATTATAGACAATTAAATCCGTCATAAACATTGTAAAATAAAGCCATTCAATATCATGAAATAACATTTTCATTTCATCTTTGACGTCTAATATGCTATTCTCGCTTTTGTATAAAAGTTTAAAATTCACTTATTTTTCTTTTTTTTACAGCATTTATCAGCAGAAAAGAGTTTGACGCCAAAGCAGTGCGCGGTATTAGATGCGTCCTTGGACACCATCAAGTTGTACTTCCATGCGGGAGGCAGCGGTCTTAAAAAGACGTATATAGAGAAGAGTCCCGAGTTGCAGTCCCTGAGATACGCCCTGAGCTTATACACGCAGACGACTGACACGTTGATTCGAACTTTCGTTACGAGTCAGCAGAATCAGGGTAATAGTTTTGTTTTAATGTGCCAATCATTTGGTGCCATTATTTAGATATTGAAATAGGTCACTTCATGGTAGGTCAGTAGTTGATTATAAGGTTTCGCAGTCTCGCCATGCCTATTGTGGCAAGTAATTTACTATGAAGTTAAACAAAATTTAACGAAAAGAACAAAAGGTGAATTTGAAGATTTGGTTCAAGTTTACAATGTATCGGTTGCCGAGTCGTAAAGAACAGATTGATTATAAGGCAAAATAAGGTTCAGTGGAAAACATTTCGCAGATGTCGCAGTCGCCGAGGAGGGCAGCGTAGGCGAGGTGTCGCTACAAGTGGACCTGTTCACCCACCCCGGCACCGGCGAACACAAGATAACTGTTAAAGGTAAAAGCACGAAAACACTGGTAAATGTATAGGAAAGTAAACATCACTGTATAAGATTAAACATTAAATAAAACAAAATATAAAAAGGTAATGCAAAGGACGAGATAACGGTCAAATATGAACTTAATCCAAGGTCACTGTTAACAGTAATGGAAAGAAGGTTTGCCATAAAAGTAAAATAAAACGCCATATCTTGTTAAAGGTAAAGAAAAGTAAGGTCTACTACTATAGGTAGCTACTATTAAAGTTAAAGGAAATAATAATTGAGACGACTCTGTAGTGCGTTTTAGTACCTTCAGCTATGGGTTTGGGACCTATGGATTCCGGATTCTATTCATGGTCGGACAGACATTTGTTTGGCAGATCAATGTTTTATTTGGTATGTGTCGCTTTTTGTGGCCAACATTAGATGCCTGTGATATTATTAGGTATGTTTATGTCTATTCCCACCATAATAAATGGTATTATTCTTAATAGGAATGAGTGTGTCTATAAATTAAACTCTCTTATCTTCAGTGGTTGCTGCCAACGACCTGAAGTGGGTAATCGCGAGCGGCATGTTCCGTCCCTTCATCGAGGTGAACCTCATCGGGCCGCACCTAGCGGACAAGAAGCGCAAGTTCGCGACCAAGTCCAAGAGCAACAACTGGAGCCCTAAGTTCAACGAGACTTTCCATTTGTAAGTTGTTTTAGTCTTACATTTACAATCTCCATTATCCTTCCATCCTTTATGATTAAGTAAGTAATTTATTTATTTTCTCCTCACAAAGCCTTAATTCTATCATAGTTCTAGGGTCGGTATTGTATAGCGATTGTATAGCTCTCCACCACTACCTTTCTGTAAATGTCTCCGTTTTATTATCCTTTCTTCCGGATCAGAATCTTTTTGGTCAGTCAGAAGTTTGTGGAGGTCACTTACTTGCTTTAATACCTCCTTAATACTTCTGCATACATTATTGCTGTAAGCGTGTTAACGTGTCCATGTAAATTTAGAAATGACCTTCATGAGCAACGTCCAACGTCCAACCACTTCTTCACTAATGTTTTTGATTGTGTCAGTTCACAGAACTGTCCTTTTCTTCCCGCTAGGACATTACAACACACGAATAAAAACTTTTTGTTTCGTATGGACTGTTATTATTATGCTCTATTGGCCTGTACAGCGTCACCAAAAAGTGTCGCGAGCTAGAGGAGGCTGCTCAAAGGATCATCACATAATGGCATTTACGACTATTTACTTTATTCCTTCTTTGATTCCTTCATTGATCCCGACTAACATTATACATGTGAAAATGTGTTTGTTAGTTTGCAAAGACTAACAAATTGGTTTATAATTCTTTAATGCTACAACAGAGAGATAGATTGATACTTTGCATAGGGATAGTTTATGAGCCGGGAAAGAGCCTGTGACCAGCAGCGCGCAGATAATCATTTCATTCCTACACGTTAAATTGTTTCACTCAAGATAAACTTAGTCTGGTTTTTAAGAGTGATGATGTATTCTTGTACCTCATGTAAATAAAACATGATTATTAAAGAAAAAAATAAAAGTTTGAAACATTTTGTTATCCTTGAAACGTGCACATTTCTTATGGATAGATAAGGAAATTTTTCGCGGGCTTAGTCTCGTCATATAATAAACGGTTTGCAGCATGGTGAGCGCCACGGAACAGCTGGAGCTGTTTGAACTGCACGTCTGCGTGCGGGACTACTGCTTCGCGCGCGAGGACCGGCTGGTGGGCGTGGCTGTGATGCGGTTGTGCGACATCGCTGATCAGGTTCTTATATATTTTATCTTTTTACCTTGTTCAACAATAATTGTGTTTCGGTCGGAAAGGTGTTGATGCCGGCTACACTCATACAAGAATCGACCACCTTAGTCCTCAAGGGTAGCAACGCATTTGTGAACAGCTTCGAACAGGACTATTACTAACCACTAATAACC
>DWLO01002963.1:0-11646 GCA_018245335.1 Dalla quadristriga | reverse complement strand
GTTGTGGGAACCAAAGAATGTGGTTTTTGTATATGAACATGCAGTAAATTTACTACACAACTAAAACGTTTTGAAAAGCAAAAGTACCGTCTACAAAAAGCCGGGAAAAACTAGCATTTTACAGCAAAATACAAGGCGTTACGTTACAACATCAGCCGTGTCTGTGTGTATAATGGAACGTATACGTAACGTGGAGTGTATAATGGAACGTGTTTTTGCAGCGCCGGAGGTGCTTAGCCGCGAGCCCTACGGCCACGCCGTGGACTGGTGGTCGCTTGGGGTGCTCTTCTGCTACATGCTGACCGGAGAGGTATGTATGGATTTAAGATTTAGGGCGCGTTTCCACTATGCCGTGACGATACGTGACGTGCCGTTTTTTATCGCTGGAATAACATCTTGAAAAATATTGGACGACAAATAATCGTGCTTTAGTAATGTGAACAGTACAACAGTACAGTATCTATCGTCACGGCATAATGGTAACCCGGGCCGTAGGCCGTCGCCTTTAATTAGTCATCCGTGACTGTCCACGACAGGGGATTAGTTCAGTAAAAGGCCGATTGGTCTTTTGGCCGATTTTTCCTGATTTTACTGTCCCGCTGACGGTTGGCGCTGAGACGTCAATATTTGTATGCATTACTATTTGATTACTATGAAGCGTTTCTTATTCAGCAGTCGGTATGTCAGAGCCGACCGTTCGATGCCGACGCGTAGAGAGTAGACACGTAGAGAGTAGAAACGTAGGAACTAGACACGTAGATAATAGACACGTAGAGACTACTGCATTTGCAAGCGTTTTCCATCCACGCTTAGCGTACGCGTCTATAGGTACCTACAGTCAAAATTAGTCTTAAAAATATCGACAACGGGCAGTTAATTGATTACGTTAAGACCATGTCTATGTTTCCACTAATTAAAAATAAATAAATTAGTGCATTATTTTTTCTTTTTCTCTCTCCAGAGTATTTTCTAAATGTAATATGCAGTATAATGATATGACAGTACTGCGCGGTGACCGTCGGCGCTTCGGCATCAGTGCCGGCAGTCTGCGTGAGACGTAAACCAGCCTAAAGGCACACATCCTATCACCCTTGGATTTATCCCAATGAAAAGTTATGAGAGGCGGACATTTGTCAAAATTTTATTGGACCATTGAAAAACGGTCGTCTGCAATATTTTGCATATTTGCATACCACTATTGTGCACCTTTAAAAACATCAAGAAAGCTTGCATGCCAGAGAGTTCTCCACAATGTTTTCAAAATGATCTTGATGATACCTTTTATCTACCAAGCATTAATAGGTACTGTGGCGGGTTGATGATGATAGTAAAACATTATTTGACAAAGGGAGATCCCAGGCGAAGTCCCGCCTTGCCAAACGCATCGTGCCTGGGAGGTATGCCTGCTAGATGGACTCTGATTTCGTATATGCCAGAACATTTAGAAAGTGTGTTTCCCCTTTGGAAAACAGGAGCTGTGCAGTGAACATTTCGTAGGCTACCTTAAGTAGAAGGCCTCCGACAGGGTTTGGAATTCATGTAACAACAGCCATCTAACGACACCGATTGCTCTAGCCTGTACACTACAGCCGTGCTAAAAGTTCTAAAAGATTTTTGTTCATTTATATTAGTTGGATTGATAGTTGATTGTATCAGGCGTTATATTTATTTTATTTTTTAATCATTTAATAAAGGGCTTTGTCGTAAAAACTACTATGCCACCCTGGTAAATTAATCTTAAAGCATTACACTTATCATTATTAATTTAAGGTACTAACAGTAAGTTTATTATATATTTGGTCTATTTATAGCCAGTTTGTAATGAATTCTGGCGGACACTGACAGAGGTTCCACCAGAACACTGTTACGACTGCCTATCAGACGGCGGTGTACACCAGCTTGTGCCCGGAGGGGGCTGTTCCGGACAAATTCTACCAGGATATGATAAACATCATTTATCCTATTGCAAGATGGACAGTGGGGGAAGCAGATATTTTCATTAAGTATGAAAACTTATTACCGGCAACCTCAGTGCAGCCTCTGTTTCTCACCGTTTTAACAATGGATTATCTATCCCCGGTGAGTTCAAGGGATGTGGTTGGATCGTATTATACCAAGTACCTTTTTCTTTGGATCGCCCATCAAAGTAGTCTTACAACTGTAGCAATCATTAGTAGTGTCTGTTAGGTAGTGTAATAAAACGAAAAATTATTATAAAAAACGTATTTTATTACTTATAGTACCAGAAATTCGATAATTTACTTCGAAAATTAATAATTATAACGTAGGCTTTTCTTTTCCACTATTTAAATAAGTCTCTAGAACTAGTGAATAGTCGGGATATCGAGACTGAGGTCGGCTAAACGCTCGCCACTCACTCACTTGGGAACGCGTCACGAACTGCACTTACGGGAGCGAGTAGCCGCCCGGGCGGGGGGCGCGTGTCGAGGCCGTGTGTGTCGACCCACGCCTGCCGCCGAACGCCACACCCTGACTAATCTAAGACTTGGACACTTTCTCCTTATCGGTCTTCTCAGCACTCTCCTCTGACGAATCCTTCTCTCCGCTCTCATCTTTCTTTTCGGTGCTCTCGCCGCTCTCTTCCGAGCTGTCTTTGGCTGCGGGCGCGTCGTTCACGGGCTGTTCTGGCTTAATATCTGGTTTGTCTTCACTAGACTTCACTGCCTCGACTGGCTGGGCGGGCGCGATAGGCGCTTCCTTAGCTTCCTTCGCTTCTTTTACTTCTTTAACCTCCTTTGATACTGATTCGTTTGACTTAGCTTCTTTGGTAGGTTGTTCCTTCTTCTCGCCTTCCGTTACGGCGTGTTGAGGTGCAACAGCTTCGGCCGATTTAGTTTCTACCTTCGTCTCTGTCGCTTTTACCTCTTCTTTTGATGACTCAGCAGCAGCCATTTGCTTTTCTTCTATGGTGTCCCGAACAACCCTGAGAGAATCGTCAATCGGAGCTAGACCAGCGAGGCCTGACTTTGCCGAAGCTTCGGAATCTGATGTAGCAGCAATAGGACCATCAACTGATTTCTCTTCGGCCTTTTCCTTTACCGGTTTATTTTCTTCAGGCTGGTCGGCTTTAGGTGCTGCAACTTCAGGAACAGGTGTTTCTTCCTTCTTTTCTTTAGGAACTGGAATTGCGCTCTTTGCACCAATGACTGGGCTTATGTTAGCAGGATCTACTAAATCGTCAGCGACTGCAGCCGGAACCTTTACTGCGCTTACAACATCGATAGCCTCATCAGGAATTGGTGATTTAGCAGATGGCTCTATTTTAACTTCCTCCACTTTTGCTTTTGTTCCTTCCGGCTTTGGTTCATCGACTGCCTTAGCTTCAGGCTTAGGTTCATCTTTTTTCTCTTCAGGTTTGTTTTCTACTTGTTGGGTTACTTCGGGTTTTTGTTCAGAATCGACTGGAGCAGCAGATTTTTGTTCAGGAATATCGGCATTTTTAAGATCCGGTATCGCAGTGTCTTTAATTGCGGGCGTTATTTCATCTGGAGTAATTTTAGGTTCTGGTTCATTCGGCTTAATAGCTTTTGTTTCGGGTAATGCCTCGGGTTTCTTCTCTTCTGTCGAAATAGGCTTGGCAATTGTATCAGGTTTAAGATCAGCTTTCAGCTCGGGCTTAGCCACTACATCGGGTTTAGGATCAGCTTGAATCTCGGGTACAGGTGCAGGTGCGACTGGTTTATCCTCGGCAACGGGCATTGCCATGCTCATAGCCACAAAGGCCATGCAAAATATGAAGACCTTCATCCTGTAAAGACAACAATTACGTAATTAGTGGTTTGAATAATAACGACAAAATAATTTAAAATTCGAATGCACGTTTGCAAGTCGTGAGGTGGGTAAGGCCAATGTTACGCGAGGAGCCGGCCGGCTTCAACGATTCGCAGCAATTTTCCTATTAAGGCTGAATCATCTAAGGGCTTGATATGCTGGGGGCCGATATGCCTATCTTCTAGTCACATCGATTTAAAGTTGTTATGATAAGTAGGATGTAAACTATTTGTGAAAGTGGGCTATGAAACACCGTGGAAAGTTTTTTTATTAGTTGACAACTAACATGTTAATATCTCACATAATATGTTCGTTCTTATGTAACGAACGTTTAATAATAAATTGTTAATTATCTAGGTTGTAAACTAGTATGTCTACTTGCAAGGCTTATAATAGATAGCGTTTATTTTTATTTGCCTCATCGATGCGAGAATATTTTTTCTATTTGTCGATAGCCCCTAGTGTCGTGGACCCCGTCGCGCCTATTTATAACCCGCGTCTAGCCGAAGGTAGGGCATTAAGTCGATATCCCAGGTCCTGTTGGAATGCGGTCTGGCGCCGTACTTCAAATAGATTACCACCTCCGACGGGAATAATCTTTTAAAAATAACCTGGTATTAACCTTTTGTAGCTGTTATTACTCGTTGGAAGCCGAGAAGTCTGTGTTTAGTTTTTGCGGAGATAGAATTAAATACTTCAATTGTTTTATCGAAAATAGACAGTGAACTAAATGTAAGTATTAGTAAGCCAGCATGATGGACACTTCCTAGCGTGTGCGCAGTAAGGCAGGATGTGAAACGCGCGTTGGTAATATGGATGATCCTGGCAGACGACCACACCGCATTATCTGAATTTTAATTGACTCATTGGAATAGAATCAGCAACTATGAGTAGAATGCAAACTCGCCATTGTATGAAAGGTTCGATGTTCAATATGTAGGTACCTACGGGTAGTCTGGACTGCTTACGTAAACATTGGTCGTAGTCCGTGTAAGTGGCATTTGGAGAGAGAGTTCACTGATTGACCTGATAAAAGTTCGAAAAGGAGCTCGTGCTTACTTGTAGGACAAAATTGTATAAACACTGTAGGTACTTATACACTATAGTAATAGCAGACGCTTCTCTGTCTAACTATACATTTGTCGTGATGCAGGGAAGTATAACAAATTGTTTTGTAATAATTTGTAACATGTCCTGTTTATGGTCAAGTATGCTTATGCACTTATGTGCACCAATGCATAGTCATCCACTTTAAGATCTGTCTCTCAAGACCCGCCTGCTCATATTTTGCCGGCTTAATAACACAAGACATTATTCGTTTTTATGTTCTGGTCTGAACGATTTCAAGTTCAATACGTAATGAGAGTTTCATAATTCGATCTCACCGGTTGCCTGTTATTACGGCCAGGACCCGTTCTTATATACGAGTAGTGTAATCAACGTCCTTTTATGTTTTTAAATTTATTTTCATTCGTTGTATCTCTACGATAGGGCTGAGAAGCTAAATAAAAATAACTTATGGAAAATCATTTTATAAAAGTAAATATAGTCAGCTAGACTTGGAAAAATAGTTTTATTAAGGAGAAAGAAAGAAAATATTTATTCGTAATGAACACACTTACAGTCTTGGAAATACAATAAAAAAACCTGGGTACTTAATTCAAGTTTGTAAGTACTGTGTATTACAAAACGGATCCTGCTCAGCATTATGCTGGAAGTCTGAAAACAACCAGGGCTGGTCTCCCGCCGGATCCGCTTGGTGATGCCACGGCAGGTCAGTGAATATACAAACATTATAACAATCAATCCCTTATTAACTTTTTATTTTCATTGAATCCATTTTCAAACGATCTCAATTACTGATTCTCAATTTAAATATAGGATGTTATCGGAAACACTTGGGATTTCTACCCCAGGACTTTTAATCTTACCTCTCTCTTTGTCCTAACGGCAAGATATTGTATTAGAATCAGGCATCATTACAACTTATGGCTTTTAAAGCGCCGGATACACTATAATTATAAAAAGAACGGTACCGTCGTATCTGCGTCCGATCGATGCAGCCCTAAAGAAATTGAAAACAATGAGAGTAAAAAATAAAAACGTTCATCAAGTTTGCAAAACTGGTTCCATCCATAGGAGATGAGATACTGCGGCCATTGCCTCTACACTCCATCTGTGTCGAATCGCCGATTCGCGTCTGATTACATTTAATTTATTAATGCTATCCTTCGTAGGTACATACCCATTCAGCCGTGAAGTGACTGTGTTTCGGTCGTAATGGAGTGGATGCCGGCTACACCTTTACAAGAGGCGGCCACCTTAGTCATTGAGGGTAGCATCGCACCTGTGTATGGCCAGCTTCGAACAGGACTATTACTAACCACTACTAACCTGACTATCACTAACACCGACTAGCAACACTAAGATTCCTATTAACACCTCAATCGCATACTAACTGGACTAACATCTCCAATTGCTTTTACGGTCCTATTCGAGGTTTGTTCAGTCATGTCATGGGTGGAACTGCATGCTCGTTTGATATTTTATTCACAAAATTAAAAACAATACACTCAAGGTATTATAGTGATTCCTACATCTCAATACTTTATCGCCCAGCTTCGGTAGATGCACACGTACCGTGTAGGGGACGGATAATGGTGATAATTTATGTGATTGTTAGCTGAGTTATTTTCTGGAAGGATATCCTCGGCGGCGGGCTGAGGGCAAGGATTGACGTCTTCCCACACGCCGGGGTAGCAATCTTCCAATTGAAGCCCAGCGCATGCCGGCTTATTGCGCCAATCAAAAAATATGCCGGCAACCGACGCGGCCCCCTACACGTGACGTATGAGGGCTTTAAACGTATTAAATTCGAATTTAGATTAGTATAAATATGTTTACATCTTAGCCATCTTTGATTTTTGATTATTATTATTTGAAACACGTTTTATTTCGATTGTTATTTATAAACAGTCGATAAATATGTTCCTAACCTAACCTAATCTAACATAACGGTCAAATACCAGTGTCGAAACACTCAAATTTAAAGAATTTGCCAAAACCTAACCTAACATAATCTAAGACAGATTAATGCAAATCCTTCTTGAAATCTATAAAATATACTGACAACAATAAATAAGACATTATTTTTTACACTTTCAAATAGCGTATTGTGCAGAGGTACCTTGTTGGTGTGCCCTAAATAATGCTGCCCATAATTTGCCGGTAAATACCTCGAATATGTAGCTGGTAACACGCGTTCCGGTGAACAACGGTTGTTTCCTACATGCTACGATACAAACATACATATACATACATACATATACTTGCATTAGCATCACATTTAAGTTAGAATTCGTATGACTTTTAAGAACTAGCAGTGTCTGCAATACGTAGAACATATCCCTACTTTATTAATATTACTAGTAGGTTTAAATCGCAAAGTGTGATTGTCGCTTTGTCCTTCTTTCACGTAACAACGCGCGGAGCAACAAAGTAGCGCAACGCAACGGATGTTAAAGAGATTATTTATGGGCCGGAGAGTGATAGGGTGTTTTTTATTAAAAAATCAACCCTGAAAGGGATTGAATTAAGCATGAAACAAACATGTTTGGAAAAACGTTGTCCGGAGCACCAGGCAATGGCGTTATTTCATAAAATGTTGGTTTATAGGTATATCATTACGTTGCACCTAGGTAGGTAGGTATTCGTCGTGAGCGGTAATCAACGTAATGTTTCAGCAGTATCTTAGATCTATGAGTAGCGGCGGAGGTTTCGTCAAAGCGTTACAAGGGCGTAATCTAGCCATGTGCGTGTGATTATACCATGCTCATGGGCTCTACCTACCCAGTAGGTATCGTCTACCTCCCAGCGTCGTAGAAACATGCAACAACACTACATTACCTGTTGTTCTTTTGAGAAAAGAGCAATCTATTGTTGTTATAAAGTCCGTCCAAAATTTTGTTTCTTAATCTTCGAGGTGGAAAATTATAATTGCTGACCAAGATAGTATTCTAGTTACCTGCGTAGGTATCAGGTATCAAACTAACTCAATTATCTTGGAATTGCGGAAGGACTTAGATCGCGGATCGCTATCTAATTATATTATTATTGACAACCATAAAGACATAATTTGTCAACACGAAATTATTCGATTTCGAGTCGCATTGACTTAAGCGCTATCTTGATTTAAATTAACTTTTAAACTGTTTTAAGTCCATCGGGTTTGTCTGTGTGTCAAGTATTTTTGGTGTTTTTTTCAGTATGCAGCTTTTTTGCATTAATTAATGTTGAGTGTGGTTATTTCAAGTGATATAATGAAGGATTTAAAAGCACGCTCAATTTCTGTACATTGGTACACTATCTTCTACGTACAAATTATAGCCTTAGTTCGTCTGATGTTCCACTTGCCATTTAAAATGCTTACATTCGGCCTTTAACAAGAAAGTTATGCCATTAAAATAAGGCGCATGCAATCGACATTTCTTATATCATCAAGGATTGCACACATTATTGCGTCGATTACTCGCGATTCACTTAATATTTCGTGTAAAACAGAACATACATACTGACATGGGTATGTATGTGTACAAAGAGGTACCTACATCTTGTTTTATTAACATCCTTCAAAAAGAGTCTCAACAAGAAGTCTCAAGTAAAATTCAGTTCAAAACTTCCACATTTTGACTTTTTGTTACCAAACCAATGACGTTTTGTACCAAACTAATAAAGTCAGTGACAGCTCTTGTCTCAAAATTTAATAAAATCTTAATCTCGGTACCGAATTCGTCACAGCCGTCACATAATAAATTGTTTGATTTTAATGTTTTTGGCGTGATTCATTTTATTCTCAGGTGATTCTTAAATACATAGTAACCTAATAGTGAAAACTCCATGGTTGATCCGCAGAATCTACCGGTTTCCCTATAAATTTTTAAAGTGCATTATTTTATTTAATATTCTTATAACTTCAATTATATTATGAATGACATAAGTGGCCATTTAATCCAATTAAGTAGTTAACATGGCTAATTGGTCGACTTACCCTACTGTTAACAAGTAGAAGACAAGCTACGTACCTAACCTACGTTACCTATCTACGAAGTTTTTCCTGTTTTACAAATTAATTAGTAGTGCATTTGATTAAACTATCTATATTTTACTAATATTATAAATGCGAAAATTTACTTGTTGATAAAAAAAAAATTGATATGCCTGTGCGGTAATTCCATACAACTAATCTTCATAGAATTTGGTAGAGAGATAGTTTGAGTATTGGAAATGGTTATAGAATACTATTGGTCCCGAATACATATAGGTACAGATCCCGAGGGAATGAGAACATCATAATTTAAAGCGGACAAAGTCGCCGGAAACAGCTAGTTAGAAATATTTTAGAAATGCATGATATAAATGCTCAGCAAAGGCTGGTTACCTACGTCTCGTTTTGGTGTTTTAGGCTAGGTGAGTTATTAATTCTAAAAACAATAATTTGGGTCTCTATTAATGGCTGATTCTATTTCACTTTCTTGCTTTTACCAATTCCTTACTTTTCGCTCTTAACCATTGTCTGCGGTGGTTTCTTGCCGGCCGGAACAAGTCTAGCAAGCATGTCTCATACAACATACATCGTAGCAAAAACATATTCTGGTATGCAAAACACATATTGTGAGACCATTTTACGTCTTCGTTCAATTCTCTCCGTTATGTCTTTTTCATAGTTGTTTTGTGGTTTACTTCAAATAAATTATATTCTGGTTCTGGCTACTACCACTCCACCGTCATAAAAGGTAATTGGATGAGTTGTTTGCGGTCCTGACGTACTTAAACCGTCATAAGACTTGTTAAAATATCCAGATAAAAGTATAAAAAAGTTATTTGTTTTCAATTAGCATTTTATTTTAGTACAGTTCAGTCATCGACAAGTTTTAAATTAGCTCTTATTGACTTTTCTTCTAATCTTAAGTGTTATGTACCGTTTTTATCTAGATAAGGAATAACAATGACATTGTTATTTACACGAGATTTTTATATAGAGCCATTATTTCTTTGGTATCTGGCACACCAACCATAGCAGTCGATAGGTTTGTGCGCTTAAACAATTTTATTGTCCTTGCATTGGTATGAAATAGGCATGACTTTCTATTTCCAACCGGCTAGTTAACGCTTAGTACTGAAGGTTCAATAGAAATAAACATAATGTTTGAGAGTCAGTCATGAATATCTTACTAAATACCTGGCTATAATGATGAAAAATAGTGCATGCAGAATGGACGATGTTATGGCGACGTTAAGTTCAAACCCCGTCTGTCATAGTTCGATTCCCGGCCAGGGCCATTTATTTATCAGATAGGTGTTGTTCTTGGGTGTTAAACGTTTTTTTTTATGTGTATGTCCAGGCCACCTGCAAAACTATCTGTTGTCCCAGTACGAAAATACGCGTGTGTAACTGTTATTTATAATCTTGGCATTAAATCTAGACTTTAGTTAGAAGTTAAGTACCTAATTTCCATATTTAATTGCGCGAAGTTAGTATCGATATGATACAGGGGGTCACAAAGGCAGTTAAATGGTTTTATCGCTATAGAATATAATGTAGAGTGATCTCTTCCAGGCTCACTTTCGAAAGACCCAAGGAAAGAAAAGACGAGAGTTATACTAATAAATTGATAAAAATAATAAAAGACAATAAAATTTACATTTAGATTTATAGTAGTATAAGTTATAACAGTAGTTTCAATATTTGATATGACTAAATAAACCAACAGCAATGAAATAGATTCCTCAGTTTATTTTATTGGAATGAAACCATACCGGAGCCGTAGCTCGGTTTTATAATTCAACGTATAATTTAACCCCGGCTAAGACTTGCATTATCATAAAATATCCTACCAATAAATAAAATTGGAGTGTCTGCCTGTGATGTTAAAATTTATATGGAATTAATGGAATAATTAAATGGAGTTTTTTGAATTTTTGTCTGTCTGCGTATTTTGTAGAGGGTACACTAACATGCCGTATAGGCTTTGTTTTATCTTGTTTGTAATAGTCCTTAGCGTCTGTACCCCAAGGGTCCCATTTATTTCAGTGCCAACATTAATATAATAATATATCCTACATCAGACTCAATGAACATGCTTTCTGACAGATTATCTTCACTGTTTAAAATTTTCTGTAAGTATTTCGAAATTTCATGCGTACGAAGGCGCGGGCACTCCCTACCAACGAATATAAACATGCATATATTAAATTGACTTCCATAAAATCAAGCATAGATTATTAACATTCATTGGGATTAGCGTATACAGTTTCATGTTGTTTTCTAAGTCGGGCGGCGCAGCGCGAGCCCGGTCTCAGTGACCCAGACTTTAACTTTTATTTTCACGGTCTCGATTCGAGTTTTCTACAAAAACACTAGAGAAACGGCTATTCATCATTGTTCCCAACTTTCTAAAGTGTAATTCGGAATCAACCGATTGATATTTTTTGTCCTGTAGCCACTTCAATAAGCGAGACAGCTTTACGCCTTCGTCAATATTGACCAAACAGCATTATGTTCAGTATTAAAAAGTTATTTGGTAAGTTGAACGTAATTGATTTAATGGTAACCCGAGTGTTAATTAAAGAGTTGGAGTTACTATTTTGTGCAATCAATGATTAAATTCTAACTAATATCCGGTTGTAATATGGACAACTTAAAAATCGTGAAGATATAAATAAAGATAATATATAGATTATATACTATAGCTTATGTAAGGTTATGACGTTATGAGTATAAAGCTACATATTTAGCTCGAATCAGTCAAGCAAGATATAAGTTAGTCCCATCCCAAGTCATGGGATAAGTCTAAC
>DWLO01002962.1:0-11647 GCA_018245335.1 Dalla quadristriga | reverse complement strand
ATTTTACCATCTCAAACTCAATGTGAAACATCTCAATAACGGCTAAAACAAAAAAAGTAATATTATAATATTTTGTAAGTAATTAATATTTGGTGGCTTTCGTTCAGCGTACCGTTTATACCTTATGATAACATAAAAGTTTGTATTTTTGCATTGAAAAAATCTAATTGATACGAGTGAAGCAGCAGGGAACAGCTTATCATATTATTATAAAACATTTCAATATAATTGTTTAACCTATTGCCATATCAAATAACAAATTGTATACTAACCCTCCTATAATTATTGCTATGTCCTTACAGTGTTTATGCAAACACTAACCCAGATTTTAAGATCTAGATTTTAAGCATGACTGCAATAAAGGAGTTATGAATTACCTAGGCCCACATAACACTTAACCTAACAAGATTACGCCGCTCGGAATAGTACCGTGTTAATTTTTTGTTGAACGCGGAGGCTTTTACGGGACAATGATTAATAGTCAAACGTAGGGTATGTATCTGTCCCTTTTTGCACTCAAACAGAGCCAAAATGATCCCTTTCGCGAATATAATGAGAAAAATTATGAAAATTCATGAGAAGGTGGTCTTTTTTCAGGTCGCTAGATGTCACAGCAATCTAGGCTTAATAGGTTTCAAAACGCAGACGTAAAAAAGCTAAAGATATTCGCAATTATATTAACATACTCGTAATATTGTAATAATAATTCGCAGCCCATAACGGTTATTTGAACTTTTTACTAGCCTAATCATCGCAAATCTTAATATGGAATCGGCGTATAAACACTGCTTTTATGTAAGGAAACATAAACACTTTTGTATCATAAAAACAACCGGAAAAACGTTTCATTACGGAAAGAAAACACGGTTAATACTCAGCACAAAAAGGGAAAACGTTATATAACTTGGTGCCCATTAAAATACGAAGATAAGCTCCGACAATGCTGTCAACTCATACATCGTTAATTTTCACGGAACCACAAGTTTTTATTGTGCGTAATTTTTCTTTGCCCCCCGAAATATATCACCTACCTGCCTACAGCGACAAGTGCTACGGGTGACACATGTATCTTTTCGTGGAACAAAATAAAACTATTTAGGCTTTTTGGTCCTTTGTCTCGCTAATTGAGTACTCGCCAACTTGGGTTTAGGATTTACGCATGTGTGCACTCTGCCTGAAGCGCCACTATGCCGCGGGTGTTATTGTCACATATGTACTTATATGACGTTCTGGGCTTAGGTGATCCCCAAAATATCAAAAAATGTCTCCTTAGGCCGTGATTCGTACCCGGGATCATTCGGTAGCCAGTCACTGGCAGTCTAAACTCGTTTCTCTCATTTGCGATTTCATTTATTAGCTGGGACCAAACAACCGTACATACTCGTAGATACAAACATACAAAACTGCGAGGGTTAGTGCCGTAAATTACTCTTAATTCACTTTTCTTAATTCATTTGTTTTACTTGTGTTCCACTTACAACATGTAGAGAAAACTGTATGTAAACAAAACCTTTACGCAAAACAGGTTGCCCCTATAACCAAAACGACCAATTTCTACCGCTACCAATATTGCAAGCATCATAATGCTGCCGGGCCGGTACTTACGCATGTACAGAGTGCTTAAGGTATGAGATGCGCGCGTCTGTTATCGGGAAGCCTCCGGAGGCTCTGACCCTCCCCTCAGTAAAGTCGCGAGTGCCGCGAAGGGTGCGCGTGTTTGGGCGGCGATACCACTTTCCGCCCACGGCGTGCGCGGACTATTTGCTTACGAGAGTTTTCTGTGTGCCCTGTGGTTTGTAATGAATTAATGTGACCGGACTTTTTGGCGATCACTCAGGAATATTGAGGTAAGATATTTTGTTCAATTTTATAATTTCCTTTGATTGTTTTTTTGAGGGGAAATTGGTTAGAAAATCATTTTTTGTATTTGAGTCATTGATCATGTTCCTCGCTAGCCTATAGTTGAACATGTTTTTGTGTAAGGAATAAGTAAGATAAATATACTTTAATATAATTTAATAAAAAATAAGTAAATGAAATATCGAAAATACTCCTAGAAAAGAAATGAGAAAGTCTTAAAAGACAAAATAGAACACTGCTCTAATAGAATATACTAATAAGCTAAATTTGAACATTACTATTTTGAAATAAAACAAGGATTTGCACTTGGATTCATACCTACTCATTCTTGCCATTTTGTCAATAGATGTAATTCGGTAACTTATAAGAAAATCACACACTCACAAGGTCAAATTTGCGTAAGTAGCACATTAGTCAAATGTTTGTTTTTGTAAATACAATAAATACATCACTAATTCTAGAAACGAATGTTTTCCTAAGCAGGCATACTTAATAACACTTGTACAAGCATCATAGACACCAAAAAACCAACAACACCAAACAACAAGGAGATTAAAAAAAGAACATAAATTATTCCGACAGAGACGTCAGAAATAAAGTCATTTAAATCCATTGTCATCCTTAGGTCCACCGAGAACTATACCAGCTGACCATTGTGTATGATTAAGGAATAGTAAACGAAGAAAAATAGAACTTCTGACTATCAATATAAAAGTGATAATAATCTTATTCGGGTTTCATTTGACGGTGTTAGATTTGTCGAATAATACAAAGAAAGGATGATAAAACAGATAGCGTAAGTTACAAAAGGCGGCAACAAAAGCCCCCAAGTATTACAATAAAACAAGAACGTATGCATAATGCACTGTTACACAGACTGTACGATATTTTAGTTCGATTGTCCAGATACGGTAAAGGATATCTATGGTAATGTATTATTTTAAAAGGACTTATATTTGATAATTATCATTGGGAGAACTTTTCCAAGGGACAATACATGCGACATTTTTTTTAATTTTTTTGAAGCGATATCCATACCAAATGAAAATTAAAAGACATTAATATGCCGGGTAACATGAATGTTTTTTAGGCTTTATTCATTACAATCGGTGGACCCGTTATTTATGATGTGATGAAAATGTTTTTGTAGTTTTACGAGAGTTTAAAGATATCTCTTTATATAAAATAATCAATTTTTTATCAAAAACTTTATATAAAATAGCTGTCTGACTGTCATACCAACCTACTTACAGATTACTTGAGATTTTGCATGTAGGTTTTCTCTATGACGTAGAGCTCCACTAAGAAAGTATTTTTAGAAATTTTACCCCTTTGAGGGTAAAATTGAGGGTCGAATGTTGTATGGAAAAATGACTTTTACGTAGGCGAATCAGAGAGTTAATTCTAGTCTACTTTAAGTACCGACATGAAAGCAATGGATGATGGAATGATGTAATGAAATTATGATAGTATTTACTCGAGTCTGCCAGGAGACATCAGTATACAGTATACTAATTATCTAACTAAACGTTGATTGTAAGTCCTCACTTGCTCATTGGCGAAGTTCCTAGCGCGCTACCCCGTTAGGTGACACTGTAAAGGCCAAGGCAGTAGGGCCAACAGCAACTGCCAATTCGAAAAAAAAGTCCTCACAGATACGCAGCAGTGGGGCTGCACACGCGTTAGCTGTTCCCATAACACAAATAAAACACATAGTGAGTTGGAAAATAATTTACACCTTATAAAATGTACTCCACAATATTAGCTTCATCTCTTTTTTTTTTCGAATGGACAGTTGTTGTTTGCCCTACCGGCCTTTTCAGCGTCACCGAACGGATGTTTCATCTCTCGTTGTTGTTGTTTGAGTCGAAAGCTGAAGTCAACACCTTTTAGAATTGACTTTATATAATTTCAAGCCAGTTTTGATTTGTCGAATCCCATTTCCTTTTCAATCGAGCAAAGCAGTTTAGACAATTTATATATCTTTATCTGATGTCACATCAAGCAGGTATCTATTACGAAATTGCGATTTGATAAATCGCCAAACATTATTATGGGCGGCAAAAGAAATGGACGTACTCAACCTGAAACGATACTGAAAATGTCGAGCGTTTTGAACAAAAAACAACTCTATTGCCTTAATTAAAAGGTTGATTTTTGTTTAGTGACCTCACTTATAAAATAAACATTATTAACGTATAACGGAAAACATAATGGAACGGATGCTATGATGAAAGCAAGTCTTTTAGTAAATTGACTACATAATATGTAGTAAAATGCATGCTATATTGGACAGGTAAAGACATCATAAACCTATTAACGTCAAATAGTGATTCGGTTTACAAAAATGATTTATTTTTCTATACCTTTTTTATCTTATCATAATGGCTTTTGAATTATCAATAAGTAATTATCAATATCATTGTTAGGTACGACTTACTACTCTCATTCCTAGTGTGTCACTTGTGAATTAATAATGAAGAGGTTCTGTTCGAGGTCAACAAAGCATCGGCGACTCCTTGTACTCTAGAGTGCCTGTTTTTTCATAGTTTTTAGATGTGGTAGAAGCTGCACTGTTCGCCCGAGCTAATTCCACCGCCACACCCATTTCTACAGTGGATTTTTTTTTTAAATAAATGTATTTATGTCGGAAAAGCATGGATGCCGTTTACACATAATACAAGAGGCCACCACCACCACAGTTAATGATAATATACAGGCCTAATAAGACATAGGCTCGAATTGAGTTACGCATACTCACCTTCTGTTAACGTCATGTATGATTTCAAATTGAAATTACAACAAAATTCGCCTTCTTTGTTGACACAGCGTAACAAAAACCTCTTTTATTCTAATGTGTTTTTAAGCAAGGTTTTTAGCGTTTTCCCATTTTTTTGAGTTAAGCCAGTATATACCTAAGCGTATATAATTAATCGTGCGATATGTAGATTTTAGCAATGTTCACGAACCATTCACACCGAATTCCAATTTTGAATGAGCACACACGGTTCTCTTTCAAATTTGCCATAGAAAAGCGTGTCGGTAAATTATCAGTTCCTCCTTCTCCCGTTAAGAACGTTCGCGTGTTCGCCCTGTCTGCTCCCCCACGGCCCGCGTCCGCACGCGATACCAAAATTTCCTAATACACTCCGCAGATTACGTCTAAACTGTTATATTACTCTGGTATTTCCGCACGACATCCCGTCATTGTTCTTAAAGATGTGGGGATGACGACGCGTTAATGACGATACCACCATGATTTAACTATATTGTAGGAACTGTGAAGATTACGTTTTTTTTCACAATTGTTATTACTATCATGCAATATTTTAGAGTGTCGTTTAGAGTGATACATAAGTTGTTTATATTAATTTTTAGCCGTAGATACTTTTAAACTTTTTATGAGTGTATAAATCTAAATTTTTGAACGATTATTCCAAAGAAACATTACAACTATTCCAAAGAAGAACAAAATTTTTATTAAATGCTGCATATTTGAAATTTACATAATTTATTATTATAAGTATTAATCACAAAGTGTTGCACTCCAGGATTTTAAAAACGAATTTTACGTTCAAATGTAAAATCCTTGCATGACACAAAGTATTAGATAATGACAAAAATAGTCCACCACAATACAAATTAATAGGAGAAACGCTGTAAAGGAAAACTAATGTTGAAAAGCAGGGAGGTACAATTGGATGATGTGTTAATTTAGTCTGTCATGCGATGAGAACAAACAGTTTGGAACTAGGAGGGTCACTGCAAAGGGAGTATTTGCACCGTAGGCGTAGGTACAACATGACAAGTTCATTTGTTTTCGTGGAATCACACACCCAGTCGTGTCTGCAAATCCACGAATATTTCATTGAATACTTTTGGACGTTGGTAAGTGTAAAAGTTTCATCATCTAACGTTAATATCTCATTTTTTATTACTGATTAGATTAGGTACACTAACAATAAGTGCCCAGCGTTATAAATTGAATTGTTCAGAGGAAATGTCTTTGATCGAGGATCTCCAGTGATCTCCAGGTGATGGCTAGGTTTATTAGGACGTTTATAGTAATATACATCTACTAATTATTCATATTCCGATTGCGCTTTCGACTAGGCATTACGATTTTTGACCGGAGAAGATTCCCACAGTATGATCTTGAAAACTAAACTTGAAAATGCGTCAGTCAATTAAATTTTATCGTATGGGTATACTTTTGGAAACATACAATCGAAATAAAAATTATGAATGACTTCAGTTATAGCTTACGCACACATTTTCTAATGATCAAAAGTGCCGACGAGAAACGGAAGCGATAATCTAAACATTATATAACTATCGTCTACACACACAGCTATCGTGTTTTAACGTTATTAACACCCATGTTTTACAGCTACGGGCGATAATTGGAAACACACAAAATGCATTACAAAAGGTCAAGGCAACACCAACGGGTCGTGAAAGCGGCAATTAGATTAGCGGGAACGTTCTACGCCGTAAATTGTCCAAGGGATCTAGTCTGCGTGGGCGTGCCATACTTTATATTTTTATCTGGACTGATTATCTAGCCTGACAAGATCTGCATTTATATTTTATGGATTCCGTAACTGGGAGAAAAAGTTAGCCGAGTGTGAGTCGGACTCACCGCACCGTGTCACCATTTCAGGTACCGTAATATAGGAAATTAAATTCTTAATTCAACTTAGGTTTTATTCATCATTATGAGTCATCAGACTCCGTAGTGCGTTGGTCGGTGACTGTGGCGACTTTGGGCCCTGAGTGATAATCCCGACTGCCATTCATTTGGCAAATAAATCTTTGTATTCGGGACTTGGGCGTTGTATTGTGTAAAGGCCAAAAGCCATTCGAAAAAAAAACTGGTGATGTTTTCTGTGTGTGTGTCGCAGCCCGCAACATAGGAAACCCTAGTCCAGGGGTTTGAGGTGTGTAAGCCTCCAGTGTAAAAGTTTATTTATTTGTTATATATATTCAGAGTTTGTTTGTTTTTGTTCTTACCTTTTAAGTTATCGAGTTTCATGGCCAACTCGTCATTAACAGCTTTTTGTTCTTAATTAGGTACATGTTCCTGATTTTAGTATCCTTATTTCGATGGAAAACCGTTGGTCATACTTGTTCTAATTTTCCCTTCAGTCTACTGTTTAGATGCGAACGAGACGAATTGTCGACCTAAATTGGCCTGTGGTTAATTGTACGAGCTTAGTATGTAAATTGTGACTCACAGAACCTTTTTGTTTGAGACGGTTTGCCTTTTTGCTCGCTCATTTAGCCACTTTGTGCGTTATTTTTAAAACAACCAGTACTTGTTCATGGGAAATTAGTATTTTCGGAAGAAGAAAGCATCGCGATGGCAATTATTTGTCATCGTTTTTGAATAATTGAAGTGACTATAACAACCGCCATATAATGTCAAATAATCTTGTTTGATTTGATTTTCTTACCTGCCTCAATGTAAAGATAAAAAATGTATTATTTAATTAAGTTATTTTTGTGGTTTACGTAAATTAGTAACAGCGGAAAAAATATTCAACTAAGGACAATACTCCGACGATATTACACGAAGTCTTTTGTGGTAGAATAAGTTATGATAAGCAAAAAGTATTTCAATAAAGTGTACCTGCACCGTCCTTTGAATAATCGATTCGCCACGCGCTGCGGTAAAAATATTTTGCCGTCCATTCCACAAAGTACATTTGCATCCAGCAAGCTCGCCTGTTTAACACCCATAATACACTTTTGAGAATCGTCCACCCAACAATAGGGCAATGATTATGTTATAGTGGTTGTAAAGTAATAAACTTTGAACATTGTCCAAAAGCGGCTATTGTTTAGTTAGAAGTAGTTACCGTTGCCCACAATGTACGCTTTGCTTTCCGAAATCTTCTATTTGAGGTATTAAGTTCTTATGTCAACGTGTTACGGTTTGTATTTAATCGGACGTGTGATATTTAGATTTAGACGCGTTGGGTACGGGTCTGGGATTGGTGATTTATATTCGTCTTTTGTTTTTGGCTGTTTAGCTAACACCAGTATCAATGGTGCACTGTCTTCGAAGGTCGTTATTCTTGCATTGTGCCACCAGTATTGTCTAGAACGACATCGTTAGTAAGTCGCCGGGTGGTCGTGCACATTTAAATTCTATTGATGACACTATAAATCTTCAAGCGTTCGCGTTATTGCTGGAAACGGTTTTGGTAATTGTTTAGATTAGAAAATATAACGTTTCTATGTAAATTTCTCACGTGTAGCTATGACTGGTGGTTCAGAAATACACCGTAGTAGGCGTTTGAAAAATATGATGATAATGGAAGCAGCGGCCTTTGTCAGCCTACGTTTTACTACTGGTCGATTGAAAGCCCCATTCACAGATAGGTTTTTTTCGATTCGGTCCCAAAATCACATGTCATCCGCTGATATATTGCGTTAAAGACAACAAAGAGAATTGTGGATCGTTTGTCAAAATAAAACGGCCTACACTCGAATACGGGATGTCGCATTCACCTACACGAAGCTTAAAATGTCGCTCCGAAGCTTTATATGTGTAGTATCGAAACGTGTAACAATGATTGAATCAAAAATTTTACACTACCCATAAGCTATTGGAAGATAAAAAAACTGTAAAGTAAATTTGAATGGAGTTAAATTTAAACTATATGATTTAAACATATTTCAAGAATTCTGATTTGACACCACAATATAAAATTTTAGAGCACAAGAAAGATATTAACGAAAACACTAGTCAATGGTGTCATCACCAACAAGAAAGCAATATTTTTCAAATTCTAGACAGCCGTAAGGAAGAGTAAATTTAAATAAGCTGAAGAGCAGGGTGCCCATAGCAACCAAAGATTACTTTGAACGTAATAATTTAGATCATGTCAGAGCGATAAAACAGAATGAGTATAATCTGAAGAAAAAATAGCATACGGTTATAAGGAATATATCAATTTTAAGAGAGATTATTACAGTTACTATTTTACTGCCAATAAAACCTACTATAGGTACTTTGGTTTTATTATATCAACAGAATAGTAAGTATTTTATAACTCAATAACCTAAGTAAATGCCAATTTTACAAATCTGTCATCTAGACCAGTTTTTACGATGATGCACTACGTAAAAAACCATATTTCTATACATATTTTCAGCGCATAAAAACGTTGAACGTGAAATATCACGTCTGTAAAACCTTTTCAAATAACGATAACTTCATGTGTTTAAGCAATTTTATTGCCCATTCGCCATACGTATTTGTGATCGGCCCCAAAACTTATTACAAAACCGAGGTATTGTTGTCGAGGGATGGGTGATCACTGATGTCTTCTATTGTACGTAGTCTCAGTCTAACAATAACTTGACCATCAGAAATAACCTTTTGTTGGAGGCAGCTGAACACTTTTATTGAGGATGCCTTTCGAACTAAAGTTAGGTGTGGCTTTTACCACTGTTTATTGCATGAATGCCAAAAGTTATTTGATGTTTAACCAGTCACGCTGATTTGGCACTTCCGTTGATACCATAAGGGCTGTAATTGTATACATGAGTAACAGTTTATTACTTTTCACGGATGAAAAATTTACTTTACTATTAGTGTCGTGTCGTCATTCATGATACTTTCAAAGGTCTTTGTGTGTTGAAATAATTGGGAGCAATGATATTAAATATATCTATTGGGGAGAAAAATAATGATGTTTAGGTTTAGGTTTATAAAAAGACATATCTTTTGGTACCTACGTTGGTTGCATTGTTTGCAAGTTTCCTTTAAAATAACAGCAAGTATTACTTGAAAATAGTAAGAGGAGCTCTTCTTCAAGGCCTTAAAGCTGCTATGGCTACTTTACTTCCCTTTAGCTGTCTAATTATTTATCAACCATTAAGGCATTAATTTAACTGGTCGAAAGTTCAAAGATAGTCATTAAATAGTCACTGAACAAACAATTCGACCATTAAACGCCGTAGGGTATGAAGACTATCCACTACCCGACATTAATGCGGCGCTAGCAAAAACAACTACACTGCTTTGTGGTAATTAAGAAAGCCACAACGTCGTTCCCAGCTATGTAGGTCAACTTATGGCAGAATCATTACTGCGGAAAATTTACAGCTAGCTTCAAGTTATGAATTAAAACTCTCAATGAATATTTAACGAAACATATTTTAACAAGCGAACCGTATCGGAGCAGCCAAAATGGAATGGCCGGTATAATTTATTACAACAATACCTATGACATTTTTAAATGTTGATTGTTCTGCCAGCCAAATAACCTCTTAGCCTAACGAAGCTTGGAAAAGGACAAATAAAATGTAGCAGCCGAAGTGCCCTCTAAAAGATTTCACGGGCATTCGGCATTAACACTACTGCGTTAATGAGAGAGGTAGGAAAACTTTGGAGCGATTCCAAGCTATCTCGTAAACATTCCGACCAAATGGCCAGCGGGTAGAGGGTTTCCTCTATAAAGCCGTAGGTTTCGCAAAAATGGAGGTAAACCGACAAGCAAATGTGTGCGAAAATGAAATTCAGTAGATGTAGCAGTTAGTGAGTTAGCATCATGAGAGATAACAAGTATCATCTTTGCTATATATGGAATTTGTTTAGGTAGGGTGTGTTTCCCATGGGATCCTCCTTTGAATTCTCATTAATGATCCAGGATCTAAGGCTAGTGGTCGGCCATGAGCCCAATGCCATAAAAGGTTTAATACTGGGCTATAGGCCCTAACAATAGGCGTGTGTACTATTACTACGTTAATAAGCTGACATATACTATGAAGCGATTTGCAGCTAAGAATGAATGAATGAATGAATGAGAATAATGATAATAAGCTATGAATGAGTCTAGAATGGCTAGCGCGTAAAGAGCCCTATAAAGTTTAATCTCTGCTCAAACAACTGGGTCTAGAAACTTGAGATTTTGCTTGTACCTTTTTACTATAACGTAAACCTCCCAGCAAAGAGGCTGTGATCGTTGGTATCCACAACACCTGTGACCAAACTCAACTAGGATAGTACGAGTGAGGTTTTTAGTGCAAGTTAGTCTAGTCAGCCTTTAGTTTTGCCGAACTGAATAATAAGAAACATCTAGTTTTTGCTACGGTTATGTAGTTTTTAAAAACCTCATTGTGCTACAGTTAACATTTTTCTCTTGAGATCCCACTGAGTATTCTCCTCTAAGAATGAGAAATAGAGAGTATCAGGTATTTTTTACATCGTAAGAATAGCAAGCGGGAATGCTGCCTCACCATCCAATGCCGCCCACGGACATCTGTGACAAATCTCGAATAGGTAGGTCTGTGCGAGGGACTGAGGGAAGTTGGTACCTACTGTTAGTAAATGTTAGTATCCGTCCAGTTAGTAATCGTTAGTATTTGTCCCATTCGAAGCTGGCCACAGATACGTTGCTACCCCTGAGGACTAAGGTGGTTGCCTCTTGTATAAGTGGAATCGGCATCCTTACCTTTTCGACTAGAACACAACTGTGGAAAAACAAATTAATCCACGGTAGGTTAAACTTTTACATAAATCTGATTGTATCCACTCGTAAATTATTTCCACTCTCTTTTTAGTTTGCATGCTGTCTACGCCTATAATTGTAATAATACGCCTATAATAAAAAAATAAAAAAAGAGCTGATATTTTTCATAAGAATATAATTATTGTGTACATTATGTTAGTGTTCAATAAATAAAATACAAATACTAAATAGATATGGGGATTTAATAAAGCTCTATAATGTAATTTAACCCGTTTTATGACACATTTTCTTTTCACGGCGAA
>DWLO01002961.1:0-11648 GCA_018245335.1 Dalla quadristriga | reverse complement strand
TGAGACTCAGAGGTGGCGCTGTCTAATGAAGATACCAAGATTAAAGTCAGTTACCTTTCCCTTTAAACAGAGTCCATCTAATGGTTTCAGAGACGGCGTCATGGCGTGAATGCTCGTAATGAAGCCCTCTAATACGCCGAAATGGTCTTCTAATATTTTCACTATGGGAGCCAAGCAGTACAGTGTGCTAGACGCGCAAGATATTACTTTATGACCTGGAAAGTCAGCGAATATGTTTATAAAATGCGAATACCAATCAATTCCGTCTGAGGTTTCTCAGTGGACTATGACATGGGGTTCATCAAAAAAGGTGCAAAAAGAGCTCTCCTTCAGGGCCAGCGACTCATTGGTGACTCGTCTGGAGTTGCTACTGTCCATAGACGACGATGACCACTCACCATCAGGTGGCCCGTCTTCTTGTTCGCTGAGCTATAATTTATAAAAAAAAAACGCTTATAGCCCTGCGCCTTGTGTCAGTCTTAACCAATCGCCAATGGTTAGCGGCTGTGGCGCGTTCGGGTATTGGATAAGTGACGGTTACTAGCAAAATTTGATGAACATTTCGTTTCCGTTCATCACACATGTTAAACTGTCGGTCTGGGTTGTTATCGTTACGTAGTAGTCGTTAAGTCTTGACAGATGCCTTTGAACCGGCATTGAGGTGACCTAAGAACTTCATTGGTCACTCCAACAATCCGCACTGCTGCAACGATGTTACACATGAAATATAACAGTTCGGCCACAGTATAAAAACAGGTAAGTAAGCTAAATAAAATAAATTGTTATCGTTAAGTCTTGAGTGATATATCTATCTTATTGAACGTCATAATGGGTATTACCAACAACAGATTGGGCATAACAAACTGTTTAAATTAGAAGATATGTTATCGATTACAATTTTGTAAACTTTACGAATATGTCGTCAAACTTATGTTTAATGTTTAGCGATGTCATGAATACCTACACACCATATTTTTGTGTAGCGATAAGCTAGAACAACATGATAATTATTACAAATGTTAAATATTTACGGTTTCATTTATCTCTGTTATTTCAATGCCCCACCCACAAAATGATTTACCTTTACAGTCTAAAACAAAGCCATAAAGTTCATTTCATACATAAAAGTAGATTATACAGTAGGTACCAAACTCTTATCAATATTATTAACAAAGCTAGTCACATAAAACTTAATACTTCTGAAGCGCAAACTAGTCAGTTGAGCTGGTGACCTCAAGCCGTGATCAAAGACCACTATTATCACGGTTGCGGCTGTTTTACACGTCCTAAGTTCCGACTTCAGCGGATCAGGGGGGCAAGTCTACTATTTCAGTCGTATACCAATCACCTGCCAATGACAACACTTTAGGCCTTTCCAGACGAACGATTCAAACGAAGCTCATTATTAACTCAACATTCTATAAACTTACTGAAATAGCATAATGGAGGTTTATCACTCTGTATTCGGTAAGTACCTAAGGCGTAACGGATTAGGTTCTAGTATCGAATACTGCACTTTTCAGTGCTAATAAAACTCAGCAATAATGCCTTTTTGTAGATAGAAGAAGACCGGATAACTGTGATTATTGGCAAAGTTGGCTTATTAATTATTTAATTATTTTTGTTATTAACACGCCCATTTTATTAAAAGTAGCTTAATGTGGGAAGGGCCTAATGACCATCTGCAACGATTCCGATGCGATGGAAATAGTAGACTCGGGGTCCAGTTTGTTAGCTAGATCGAATAGACTTACTGCGACCTTCACCCGGCACCAACTATAGTTTCTAGAAAAAGGAGATCTCCCATCTTCCGCACCTGAGCTGGGATTGTCGTTGTTACATCGTTATATTTACCTACTTATCTTATTCCGCCGCGACGTAGCTTTGCATTTCCGTCAAATCCGTGTGGCTGAGAAGACACGACCATACAAGTCAACAAAACAAACCGACTACTTTGTTCCTTGCAACCGCGAAGTTGGTTATAATGCCCACTTGCTGTGTTCTGTTTACCACCCAGTTTCTACGTAAAGTAGATACTCTGTCATAGTCCGCACCTGAGCTGAATTGGTCCTCGTTGACGCCTAGAACGAGCATCGGCACGTCGACGCTGGGTGCGGTCAGTATCACCCGCTTCACCCCGTCGCTCGCCAGGTGACCCTGAGTCGTGACCAAAGAAGTTCAAAGAACGCTATTATCGCGAGCGCGGCTGCTTTACACGGCTCCAGTTCCGACTTTTCAGCGGATAAGTGCGTACTTTTTGCACATACATCTAAACTCATAAACCAACACCATCCGATTCTGTCCGAATACCATCCTCAAAAGTCTCGACTGAAAATCAGTGCTACGACGTCTAAGCCGCCGTAGCTTATGCTGAGTGGAGACCTTCTTACCATAGGGGATTAACATACATTTACTATATACATTCAAAACTGTTACTCAGTACTTATATTTAGTTTTCGTATGTGTCTGATGTTTGGTCGCGTTCTCAGTGTCCTACCATTTGGGCCCGTTTGGCCGACTGTACAACTAGCCTTATTTTGAGGTTGTTTATGGATGTGAATGACCACTTAACACCATGTGCATATGAAATGCATCGCAAAATATCGCATACAATAATCCACACGTCGCGCGTCGCCTTTTTCTTTTAAAGAACAGAACAGAACAATCAGACTGAACGCTACTGACAACTCAATCAACTACTCAAGCAAGCATTTATCGCCACGAAAGTAATACGTAAACTTAATAATAAAATGTCACTTTGTCGACGAGGTTCTTGACGCTTTAAATTAAATTATAAAAACCGACAATTATCTTGATGCCTTGAATAGTATTTATAGTTACTAATAGCATCGCAGAACAAAGGTGGATTTTGACCACAGGCTTTTACATGTCGATCTATACCACATCAGACAGTCATGTTTACAGGTCACTGCAAGTTACAGCTTGGAGACTTTCGCTGAACCTCGGACTGCAGTTTCTTAGCTCTGAATCGAATAGCCCACAAGAATTCTGCCACCAAATTCTCAATTTTTCCCTTCAAAAACCTTTACTTCCAATGCAGCGCTAAATGTATGGAATAGCGGTATCGGATTACAAATTTCACAAAAATAATCAGACTTATTTTTAAGTAACGCCTCGTGTCACTCTAATCTGTCTTATAATACAATAGTTCAATAGTTAATGAGTTCAAATTTCAAAACAACAATAGATATTTTTTGCGATATCCGTTTTAAAATAGATAGATTTGCTTTCCAATAACGCATGGCCATTGCGGCGAGTCGGGTTCATATGAAAACGAAAGCATATTTGCATAAGCATAATTGGAATATTTCATCTGTTTTAGATTGGAGTATAGTATACCGACGACTTCTCCATGTTTGTGAACATTCCAGACGCTTCCACAACATACTGAACATCAGCTCTTTGCCACGGTATACTTGTGGGTAGTTTCTCCCGGAATACTGCAATTTTATGACCTGCAAGTTGAAGAAAATAAATTTATTGGTAGGTAAAACAACTTATTACATCATTCAGGTACCGACTCATCAACGCGCCGTCCAAATACTCGGCACGGGTCTATTTTCAGAAAGAAAAGTTTTTATGGTGGTTAATCCAACTCTACCAGGAAGGCAATACAGATATCTTTCAGAAAATCAGGTGCGCATGATGTTTTCCTTTAACGATAAAGCTAATACGAACGAGATTCGTGCAAGCCAGACTTCAAAAAGTTGAAAATACTGACATTAACAAGTCGGTATAATTTAGAAGCAGCCCTCTTAGCTAAAAGATATCCACAATTGTTTAACAAGGTCAACGATCAACCACGCAGATACGTAAGTAGACGCAAAAATAAATAAACGAGTACACACTCACACCCCCGAACTAGGATTCCCTGTATTGCGGGTGACGGACACAGAAAACGCCACCGAGTCGTCGAATATTTAACAATAATTTTGTATACTTAAAAATTATATAACAATACCTATTTCTAAACTAAAAATGCACAAAAATGGACCAAATGCCATTATTATTAGAATATTATAATGAAATCAATGACAAACTAAAAGTAATTAACGAAAACAAAATTTGCAAATAAATTTAAACAATACTTTTATAAATTAGGCGAATTACTTAAATAAGAATGGGCGTAAAATATCAGTCAACTATTAGTAATGAAATGGATCTAGTATTCTAAGTATATTCGATGTATATTTTGACCTTGCATGACAATTATTGACATTTATAATAGTATGAATATTGAATTAATTGGCTCTGACCCACTCCCAAATTGTTTTTGCAATACCATTACAATCAAATGGGCACATGTACCTACCTAAATGTAATTTTAATAAAATGTAACACCTAACTGACTATGTACCTACATCGATGCAATAAATAAATGAAATGAATAAGATTTAATTCCTTTAACGCACATTATAATTATCAGACTTAAGATCTATCAAATTACTAACTGTCGAGTGATCACACACCCATGGACATTACCTACAAAGATTTACTTGCGAAACCAAAAACGTCATTGTACGAAATCATAATTGAATTTCTTCAATATATTTTTACAAACCTATTGAAAAGAATAGGTAATGTAATAGGTAATATATATGTACCGACTTATAGGTAGGTTAATAATTAATCAGAACACTACCATCAACAGTGATTTCATTATCTGATCTTTCCACTGTGCCGCACAATTTACCATGCGTGGAATCAAATTTAATTAAATAGCAAATATAATCTATATCCACCGCAGGATCATTTATGGCAGTAACCTGCAAAATGAAAAGAGTAATAATTAATTAACATGGTTAAATTAACTAAGGACCTTTTCCATAGAAATGTTTACCTACGTTTAAACTCGGGGTTTGAAGGCAAGTCCTAAATATTATTCTTCCGATTCTACCAAAGCCATTTATGCCCACATTTAAAGCCATAATCAGGAATACTGACGCCTAAATTAAGATATTTCAAATGCATTTAAATTTTATCATGTCTTTCATATCGTCATAATTTGCATTTTGATTTACCCGCCATAATGATGGGTGACCATAGACTAACGTCACTTCGTTGCTTACGTTATTTAATTTTACAGTCGAAATAAATTAATAATTTGTTATGTGAATGGTTACTCCAATCATCTGTGAACACCCTTAGAACTCCAATTTACATATTTGAATTTAAATAAAGAACAAAATAATTTGTTAAGTGCAACACATGCTGTCTTTGGAATTTCATTGATTAATTTTTAATATATATGTTGTCTATGTTTATAGGCTTTTGCTTGTCCTTCACCCGACATTCGTGTTCTCCATCTTGTTTAGAGCGGACGGGTCCTGTCATTCTAATTCCTCCAATCTAATTTATTCCGGTAAGTGTTTAACAAATTATTCTTGTTTTGATATAGTTATACTTGTAATTGTTTCAGTCCAAAATCATGTATGGACCATGGAAATCTCATTAAAATATTACAATTTCCACGTCGATTATTAGTTCAGGAGCTTGGTGTGTGCGGTAACTGAATATAGACTATTTTTGCGGAATTAAGCAACGTATAGCCATTTAAATAACTTTGTTTCATAGGTTTTAACAAACAAAGTTTCCTTATTGTATTTTTATCAGAGAATAGTTCATAATTTTGTAATTTTAACTGGTGACCTCTATCTGACCTTCGCTTACCGGTATCTACAGTTATGTATTGAGTCAACCCACACTGATTAAATAGATTTTTATATGCCGGTATTACATGGTGACAACATTCTGGACAATCCAATTATCTACCGACTTATATTATATCTATTAATAATAACCTTTCGCCCTGTTTTCACCTTGAAGAGGAATCTAATAGGAAGGACAAGCAATGTTTGACAAAATTATCTAATTTATTTGTTTAGGTTAGGTTAGAACCTGTCTCATTTATGACCAAGGTAGAGATTTTTTTTTATGCTGGATCTAAGTTACGACTTTTAAAATCTTTCGTAGATTCCTTATAATTTAATTTGTATCTAATTTGTAGGTACAGGTAAAGAAGTACTTCTTAGAAACTAGTAACAAGAGACTACATGCAAATTAAAACTGTCATTGATTTATTTTATATGTTGTCCATTACTACAAGTTAAAGTTCCAAATGTGTAATAAAATTAGGCAATAAAAAAATTTAACAAATAATAAGACAGTTCTCCCTCTAGAGAAAATACAATTATATTGACTAATTATATATATTTTTTAATTACAGTTATCAACATGTCCAAAATCGGTATTAATGGTTTTGGCCGCATTGGCCGTCTTGTGCTCCGGGCTTCCATTGAGAAGGGTGCCCAGGTGGTTGCCATCAATGACCCCTTCATTGGCTTGGACTACATGGTGTACCTGTTCCAGTATGACTCCACCCACGGACGCTTCAAGGGCACAATAGAGGCTAAGGATGGTAATCTTATCGTCAATGGAAACAAGATTGCCGTCTTCTCTGAAAGGGACCCCAAAGCCATTCCATGGGGCAAGGCAGGAGCTGAATATGTTGTAGAATCCACTGGTGTCTTCACTACGATAGACAAGGCTTCCGCTCACTTGGAAGGAGGTGCCAAGAAGGTCATCATCTCTGCCCCAAGTGCTGATGCTCCCATGTTCGTTGTTGGTGTAAATCTTGAGGCTTATGATCCATCCTTCAAGGTCATCTCCAACGCCTCTTGCACTACAAACTGCTTGGCTCCTCTGGCCAAGGTCATCCATGATAACTTTGAGATTATTGAGGGTCTAATGACCACCGTACACGCCACCACAGCCACCCAAAAAACTGTTGATGGACCCTCCGGTAAGCTGTGGCGCGATGGCCGCGGTGCCCAACAGAACATCATTCCAGCTTCGACCGGTGCAGCCAAGGCTGTAGGAAAAGTAATTCCAGCACTCAATGGCAAGCTGACTGGTATGGCTTTCCGTGTGCCTGTTGCCAATGTCTCCGTGGTTGACCTTACTGTTCGTCTTGGCAAGCCTGCCAGCTATGATGCTATCAAGCAAAAGGTCAAAGAAGCCGCTGAGGGCCCACTTAAGGGTGTTCTGGGATACACTGAGGACCAAGTTGTATCCTCTGACTTCATCGGAGACACTCATTCCTCAATTTTCGATGCTGCAGCTGGTATCTCTCTGAATGACAACTTTGTTAAGCTGATCAGCTGGTATGACAATGAGTATGGTTACTCCAGCCGAGTCATTGATCTCATCAAATACATCCAGACCAAGGATTAATTCTTGTTACGCCTAAAAAATATATGAATGTAATGTCGAGATTACCGACGCTTTTAAGTTATGTTTTAAGTGTAGCTGTGTATTTATCTAAATTAATATGCTACTTGGAAAGTAGCTAACATGTATGTGTAATATGTTCTTTTTGATGCTGTGTTTAAATCTCGCACTGTTAAAATCAATATTAAACAATATGTGCTAAAAATTTTAATCCAATTGTTATTATTTTGGTTCCCATAATTAATTCCCAATGCTGAAATGACAAAAACATTTACGTAATGCAGAGTCCCCCTGTGTGTACATGGCCTAGTATATTTATATCTTGGAAATGTAATTTGAAATTAATTTTTAATTTAAATGATATGAAGTTTGTTCTAGTGAGTTCAAAGTAGATAAAGAATAATTTTATTATCAGCAACAACTCATCACTGGCTCACTACTGAGAATTGTTCTCGAGTATTACGTTCCTTGCTACTTCCTGTATATATTATTATGCACTTTGATTGCTACTGAGCAAGGTGGGTCGGTCTCCTCTCCTCAGAGAAGGGTTCCTGTATAATTATTATACTCTTTGAAGAAGGGTAATGTTTAGTTTATGGGATTATTACACAGAGCTGTGAAATGGAAAGAGACTTGCCGGAAAGCAGTGTTTATTACACTCCGGCAAAGCAAGGATGTTTTCCTGCACATCGTACCGATGCTGCACTATTTGCTAAAAACTAATTCTAAACTTATAAAACTAAAATGCAACAGAAGGTGGGAAGATGGAAGAATCTGTATACGGTTAACTCCGTGGCTGTCTATCTATTATGTGGTCAGTTGTAGAAAGACGTCGCAAGCAGCAATAAGGCACTCAGCAGACGATGGACAATTTGTCCGCGGCGATAGAACGTATGGAAATGTATGCAACAAGGCACACGTATGATAAATAGGCTGCCGGACAAAACAAATCGGCGATCATTGGCGGACAGGACAGACCACGGCTGCAAAGAGTATAATAATATATACAGGAAGTCCACTCTGCCCGCTTGACAGTGATAGACGCCGTTGATAATGACGTTCTTCTTGTCAAAGTTCAAAAACGATCAAAAATTTACGATACATTATTTAAATAATCATCATCATCACAGCCCATCAACGGGCCACTACTGAGCACGAGTCTCCTCTCAAGGTGAGAGGGATAAGGCCATAGTCCACCACGTTGGCCAAGTGTGAAACCGAAAGTAGAGTATATTTAATTACTTAACGCGCACATCACTTGGAAAAGTCATAGATGCATGCATGCATGCCTGGGATTTCAAACCTGGACCCCCCGAGTAGGAGGCCGAAGTCTTAAGCACTATGCTATCACCAATCTTACAAAAAAATATATGTAACGATAAAAATGTAAAAATAAATGTTCCGTGAGAAACTGGCCTTTAAACAATCTCTGTGAAATTATTGGCTGTACCCAATATTCTCTATAATAGTCCATAACGCGTTCTTATTTTTTTTTGTACATCAATACGCGACAACTCGCATTCTCTGTATTTCCAAAATTTCTTGTAATGACAAGCTCTTCACAAGAGCTTCACGAACAGATTGTCCACCGTCTTTTTTTTATGTGTATAAGATAACTAACGAGCTGTGGTACCGTCCCGGGAGAACCGTATACAGGTTCTACCAAATACATTTAGTTCACGGCGATCGTGACCGCGGCAACCAATGGACAGGAGCTGTCATTTTTGTCCATGTCTGCTGAGCGCCTTAAGCGTAGCGAAATAAGGCAATGGTGTCAATTATGTGGCTGTAATACAATTTGGCCGTCCGGTCCGCATGCCGGCTAGTGTAAAACACTTAATCTGTGGACACCAGTGGTTCACAGATATTTAATAGCAGGGATGTATACTTTTGCTTCTTATATATATTATTTTGTTTATTACCTGTCGCCTGAAATAATTATGGCTGCAGGCACGTCGGGCAGCTGTCAATGACATATTCGTTTGCTTCGTGTAAATTTTGTGATGTTAAAATTTCAAATCCGTCGGTTTATCAATGAATATGGTTTTTATTAACAGATAATGATTGTACATGTTTTTTGTGTATTTTTCCATAAACAGTACTAGTGTTAAGGTGAAATTTAATTGTGATTTTTGGTTATAATGGAGGATCTCAATTTGACAGAAACCGAAATGAGATATTTCGGTGATTTGTTTTTATGTTGCGACGAAGAATCAAATGGGAAAATACCTATTTTAAAAGCAACAGAGCTATTTAGATCATCAAATATACCGAACGAGATTTTACGGCTGGTAATTATCACGAGATTTCATGAATAACAATGTTTGTAAGTCCCAACTTATTATTGATATTTATTATATTGTGTTACAGATCATGGATCTAAGCGTAGCTCCGAGTAATTGTGCGACGCTGAATCATATGAATAGAAAACAGTTTTATTCAGCTCTTAAATTAATAGCAGCTCATCAAACTAACATGGCACTAAAACCTGAGTTATTAAACACTCCCTTAGATCTTCCACTGCCAAGATTTACGTGGACTTTAAATTCGGATGCGAACATCGATTTGATACAGTTATCCAATTCTCCTAAGGAGCAGCATAATATGCCTAAGAGAGAACGAAACTTTGCTGGAAGCCTTGGAGCTTATGAACCAATGCGCCTATCTGCAAATTTATCTGATAGTGATGTGCCGCAAACTCTCTCCCATGATGCCACTGAAGCATTGAGTACAGATTCAGAAATGGAATCTGAGACTGCATCCCAAGGCTCGTGTGGTGTGAGTATTTGTTAATTATATCAATATAAATATACCTATTAATAATAACAAGTACTTTGCCTGTGGCTCTGTCTGTGGATATTTTCCATATTAATCCCACTAGAACTGATCAGGAACATTCCAGGTACAAAAAGTGGCCAATATCCATCTCTGGCTCATTAACGGTTTCTGTTGCAAAATATCATGTTTATCCATTGCTCAGTTTCACATTGTGAAAGAAGGACAAACCAACAACCCCATTCATTTTTAATATTAGTAGTGTTGTCAATCCATGTCTGGTTTAAAAACTGGCAGTATTACAGATATCATAGGTTGAATACTTAATGTTAATAATCCTTGTTTAAAGAAGACATTGTTGTGATTAATTAAATATCAGAACAATTCTTATCTATATTTCTTATCTTGACATTGTTAGGCTGTCTTAAAGTCAAATAGAATGGTTTAAATGTTGTTTTTGGGCATAGACATGTCTTTGACTTGCACATATCTACTGAAAATATATTTACCGGTCGATTTGTATTTTTAATAAAAATATAGTATATGCGTACTGTCCACTATGAGCAGTACATAGATTCTATATGTTTTGCATACAATGTATTTTAAAAGTAATATTTATTTGTATATCGTATTGACCCAACATACTATCTGTTTACTTAATGCATTGTTGCATTAATATTAATGCAGTAATTGTTAGTAAAACATTGAGTTTGATAAAAAAACAATTCAAGCCTTGCGTAGTTGGCCATACTTAATGTGGTAAACTACAATGTGGTTTTCAAATATTGTTTATTTGCATAAATCAGATAAAATGTATTACAATAACTATACTACTATTACAATGTTTTTGTGTACTATAATTATAATTTATATAAATGATTTCTTGTTGGAATATCACGTTTACTTCTATTTCTATTTGCATAGTTTACCTGGGTTGGACAATGGGAAAAAAATAATTTCACCTGTGTTATTGTTAACTGTTTTATTACTACTGACTAAATTTCATGATTTAAATCTGTGCTTCAGAGGGCATGCTAAATATATTTAGATAAATGATAACTGCTAGAACCCAACTGCTAAATGCTATCTAGCAGCTGTTAAGAGATGTTAGAGGCATGTGGTTGGCCCATAGATTTCTGGCAATTGGGTTTTTTACCCTCTTCGCCAATCTGCACCAGAGCTTTAGTGGATGAGTACTCTTCAAACCTCGAAGTCTTGTTAAAGAAATACCTATGCTCTGGAGTGGACTGCTTTTGTCTTATAACCAAATATTTCTATAACATAAACATCCATTTATTGCTTTCAATGTATCTGTTATCTGAATTTATGAAAGTGACTATAGATATTGTATATAAAATTCTTGTGTAGAAGCAGCAAATAACTTTAGCAAAAAGTGTCGAAGAAAACTACAATATAAAACTACAAACTTGAACTATGGCATTGAAAGTTCTCACGTTAAATATTATCCTTCCTTTCTAATAGAAGAGCTTAGAGTAGCAGATATGTGAAGCTGTAATTTTAAGCTGCCTTTCTTTATACATATTGATTTATTTGACGACTCGGTGGCGCGTTGGTCAGTGACCCTGACTGACGAGCCGAGGGTCCCGGGTTCGATCCCCGGC
>DWLO01002960.1:0-11649 GCA_018245335.1 Dalla quadristriga | reverse complement strand
GGTACAGGCGGCACACTCGACGAATGTCATGAAACAGTATTAAAATAAGTAATATCTAAATAACAGCCAGCTGTCAGTCAGTATACAGATATACTTAATAGATAGCACCACTAGCCTCGGCGTAAACATATTATAGTAATAGTATTCTGTGGTACGCCCTCCCTTGTCACCAGTTGGCAGATATACAAATACAATATTTGATCTATGATTGTCTAATTGAAAGTTCGGTTTGTGGGTTTGACTTTCTATATCTTAATACTAAATAATTGTTTGATACACCGTCATGGCTAAATCATACTACCAGTCTACGAATTGGGTAGGAAGATGGTTTGAGTTAAAAATCGGTCATAGGTTACTTTTGGAGTTAATTTGGTTAATTTATTTAATGTTGGTTTTCTTTTTTTTACAGGTAAATCATTTAGTCCCTAAGCTGGAAGTTATTTTAAGTTGATAGTAAATTTATTTGATAGATAAAAATGTAGAAATACATATAATGTGTGTTTTATTTAATGTCCAACTACAAGTCTCCATGGTGGCTCAACCTGTGTAAGGTTCGCTCGGGGCAGTACCACCACCACATCCAACAATTTTTTCAACAACAGTTTGCAACTATTGTGTTTCGGTCGGAAAGGTGGGTGTCAGTTACACCTATAGTATAAAAGGTGACCACTTATGTCCTCAAGGGTAGCAACACATCTCGGCTAGCTTTGAACAGGACTAACTCCGACTAACTGGACTGGCAGTCACTAACAGTCCTTTCTCCCATGTTCCTTATACTAACGAATACTGACCAGCCAACATTTCTATTAACATCTCATACTAACTGGATTAACATCCCCAGTTCCTTTCACTGTCCTATTCGAGAGTCGTCACAGATGTCATGAGCAGCAGCGGATGGGTGAAGGTGCATGTTTGTTTGCTATCTCATTCACAAAAAAAAAAACTGGTCATGGGTCAAAATACTGAGAACAATAACTAATTCTGACATTATTGGGGTCTTTCTACGCATTTGCACTGTCGACAGGTGAAAAACTTGGGGCCTACGGGTCTCTAGATATTCCTCACTACTCGGGGACAAAGACGTTTCTAACGATCCCGGGGAGAATGGTCTAGCCCCCCTGTTGTTGAAACAAGGGGGTGAGGATGTATGGGGACCTCTTAATTAAGGTTGATACAGGGATGGATGAAATTGAAAATTATTAAGCAAACTGCAATATTAAAGAGAAAAATAAATAAAGTAATATGCAATGGTTGTCTTTTGCATAGGTCTACTGATTAACGCGGCGCAACACGCAAAAATTAATAGACATCCGTGTGTTTCTCGAGTTTTAAAACTGTACAAAGCAGTAATATTATATTAAATCATGAGTAGCAGCATATACACCATATAGCATCTAAGAGTACAAGGATGATGATGATGATAATAATGATTGAACTATTATGTCAGTACGGTTTTAAAACCATTACCTATCCTCTTATATTGACAACTACATTGCATGACCGGAGGTGGAGGCGGACACAGACGCAGACTACACTCCACTCCGACCGCAAGGGTAACAACCACAGGTAACAACGAATCTGTGACCAGCTTCGAATAGGACATTTACCAACGATTACTAACAGGACTAACTTACACTAACAGTCCGATTACTAACCAATACTTATCAACTAATATTCGAAATAACATCTAATACTAACAGGATTAACTAACTTACTAATGACTATTTCTTATTTACATAACAAAATTGAAGGTAGACTTCTGAAAAATGTGCTTCGATATTATTGTTGACTATAAAATTACGAACATTGTAGACGGACATGTTTTGTTATTAAATTTATTTCGGTGCTGATTAAATTGATTTAATAGCAAATAAGTACTTACCTATATGAAGCATATTGATATTGTTGCTGACTGTACACACTAAGTTACTATCAGTATTTTGTCAACCATTTTTTTTTTACATTCTATAGCCGTATTGTAGCTTTTTTAAAATACGGTTGCTGCTGGCTCTACTGGCCTTTACAGCGTTACCGAATAGGGAAATACAAAACGTTGCATGTAAATTTATAGAGATTCACATGCAAGGTTTCGATGCCATCGAAGCGTAGACCCCCTGTGGTCCATTGAAATATCTATTTCATTCAATGTCATCTTGACATTGACTCAATTGACGTTTTAGTAAAGTTTACTTTTGTTTTGGTGATTGATGTGACGATTGCTGATGTTTATTGTTCAATAATAGTTTTATTTTTTGATTTCTTTACTCAACATCACGAACAAACCGCGTCTTATTATTAATCACCTCCATCCAGAGTCTCAACCAATTAAATGTAGTTTCCCGAGTGAATATATCCAGTCCCATTGACAAACTCTTATCCGGTAACCTGAAAATGTCTGAAACATCCTGTTACATCCTGGACAATGGGGCTTACACTGCTAAAGTGGGTTTTTCGAACTTGGAAGCGAAGGTGGTGCCCAACTGTATTATGAAAGCGAAATCTGAAAGGCGGCGACCTTTCATCGCCTCACAGATAGAAGACTGCAGGGACGCATCTGGTCTTTACTACATACTACCCTTCCAAAAAGGTTTTTTAATTAACTGGGACACGCAAAAAACCATCTGGGACTTCATCTTTAGCAGGGAATGTTGTCCTGTAAATTTTTCTGAAACACCTTTAATTGTCACGGAACCAATTTTTAATTTTTCGTCTGTACAAGAGGCCATGACGGAGATTTTTTTTGAGGAATACGAATGTCAGTCTTTCCTTCGTATTAACGCAACTGACTTAGCTGAGTATAACTATCGGAAGGGTCGCAATAACAAGAGTACCGTAGTTGTTGATTCCGGTTATAGTTTCACATATATTGTGCCGTACATCAAGGGTAAGAAGTATAAAGAAGGGATACGAAGGATCGATGTTGGTGGGAAAGTCCTTACTAATCATTTAAAAGAAATTTTGTCATACAGACAATTAAACGTGATGGAGGAGAACTACGTCATTAATCAGGTTAAAGAAGACTCCTGTTTTGTTTCACAGGACTTCATGAGTGATATGGAGATTGCTAAGAAAAAAGGTTTGCTTTCTATTTTGTCCGAAACTAGATAGGTTGCCATTCACTAAGCACATAACAAGTTTGAAGTTGAGCGTTATAGTTACACAAACTCATGTGACCCGGCTCACAGCTAAAGGCATTGCTGTCATCGACCAATTTATAAGATTTTGTAAGAAAACTTTATTATGGCCACAGGGTCAGATAAGTTGGAGCCACTTTACTTTTTTAATTGAACGAGAATTGGCAGTTTGACAGTACTTGTAAAGTAAAAGTTCTCGGTGAGGCTCATGCTTAGCTAATAGCATTGCTGTTTCTTACAGCTATGCCTACCTAATATCAGTTTTTCCATAAAAACTTTCATCACCAAGTCTAGTCTCATCTGGTCACAGATACCAATTGTGAGTCTGAAGTTCAAACCTGAACCTCTAAACTGGGAGACTGGAAGTCATACATCTGCAGCAATCTCAATAAATAAATAATAATAATAAATAAACATACACACTCACACTCAGCCAATACAATATTAATTTAAAAAATTTCAGGTTCAGCCAACACAATTGTTAAAGACTATGTCCTGCCTGACTACACAACCCTCAGACGGGGATACTTAAGGGACATTGTCAGGCCTGATGAAGATTTCGAGCAGCAGACGTTACGCCTGAACAATGAAAGGTTCTCCATCCCTGAACTGCTGTTCCGTCCATCCGATGTTGGCATCCCACAAATGGGGATCGCAGAAGCTATAATACATAGCATAGAAGCCTGCCCTGAGGAAAATAAAGAGAGTTTATTAGGAAACATAGTTTTGTTCGGTGGCAGTACATTATTTCCAGGCTTTCGAGACCGCGTGTACAACGAAGTGCGGTCATTAGCATTGGATCATTTTGATGTGAACGTAACTATGCCAGACAACCCAATCACTTATGCCTGGGATGGTGGGAAGCTACTCTTCAGAGATCCGGAATTCTATTCGTTCTGTGTGACGAGAGAGGAGTATGAGGAAGAGGGCAAAGCCCTAGCATTCGAGCGGTTCGATATATAGCGACGCAAACGAGTAAGGAAGTCTTCAGAGTGAAGACCTTGCTCGTAAAATTATAGTGTGGGTTCTTTGATGGATGAAGTGTGAAAACTGAGTATTAAACAATTTTTAAATGGAGAAAAACAATACCCTACGCCCTAATCAACACAACTTTTCTCGTCGGGCCAACCGACAATCCCGCTAAAATTCAAATTAAGCATCGCCTTCGTTTTGTCGTGATACGATTTGAATTAGGATGTAGGGTTAGAGGCTGAAAACTTAGTATGGTGTTATATGGTCTCAAAGCTACTTACCTGAAGATAAAGACTGACATTTTTGGAACTGTTTCATTATAGTAAGCAAGTCAGTAAGTGGCCACCAGGTAAATAAGTTGGTTACTTGCCTACTTAGTAAGCCAAGCGTGTACTTCGGTGTACCAGCTTGACTTATCTACTGGATGTACTTGGACATGAGAAGTATGACAAAACAAACAAAGTTGTTGTAAAGCAGCAGGAAAGAAGAAGACAGGAAGAGAAAGATGAAGGATTTTGTGTGAAATGTACTGATACAGAATAATAGTTGTTTAATATTACAAAAATAGTAAGTGCTATAGAGAAGTGCCACTGGGAAAAATTGTGACAATTTTAGTGTTAAATAGACAGTATTGCTTATTATTGTTCATGCATGTAATATAACAACCCAAATTAATGTTATTGCAATAAAATTATGCTGAATTTAATATAATGTTTATGTTTTCTTTGTTTTACATCAGTGCACCACTAATTTCATCATGTTCATTTTCTGTGTACTAGCTTAATGCCTAATGTGCGCGTGTGCTGGGGCCGAATGAACCACAAAAGAATTTCCAAGGCAGGCAGGTGGCCAGTCATACAATATTGGCCACTTCTAATATGAAATAATGTTGTGCATATCTTAAGTTAACTAACTACTGTTATAACCATACATCCGAAGAAGCAGAGTTGCGATACTAGATTTTTCTTACCGACCAAAGTGATCGGCGTTAATCTGCAGTATGTATATTGTAAGACATAATTTTATTCAAGTAAGGTAAGTTTAATGCTTGTTAGGAAAAAATATCTAGTAATTAAGTTACCTACTGACCACCTAAAATTCCTACTTGATTTCAATGGCAACCAAAATAATTTATATAAGTATATTGATTGAGTTGCGTTGAAAACCTCTGCGTCGAAATTGTACAGAGTAGAAAACAGTAGTGAAGGACTTATCTTTCACTTTTAAATATATAATGATCTCTGTTTGGTTTAATATTATGGCTGCTTTTTAATATATGTTTTAGCCTTTCCGAGTAGAAAAATAAAAGGACAAGAAAAGCTGTCAAATAGACAAAACAATTTACCTCTATTGTTTGACATTGACAGTTCTACATTCTCTGTGGTTCGTTTGTTTCTCGAATAAACCTCTGAAATGAGAATTTGTTTTCAAAATTTATAATCCTGATTCATCTTGAGTTAGTGCTAATAAAATTTTGTGAAAATGGCGATGTTCCCAGGAACTGTGGCCTTCGATGAGTTCGGGCGTCCATTTATTATCTTGAGGGACCAAGATAGGCAAAAACGCCTAACCGGTATCGATGCCTTAAAGGTAAATTATCTAATTTATTTGTTCCATGCATAATTTAATAAACGTAAGAAACGCATTAGGCTTCTTGTAATCTTATTATTAGTCTTAATATTTCGAATAAAGACCAAAAAAAGTTAGCCTCACAAAGGTTAGATTGGGTGTACTCCTGTTTTTAAAAATGCTAATAACTCAGAATTTTCTATTTTCGTCAATGAAAGTGTAGTAAATTTTGAAACTTTGTTATGGAATTAACAACTTACATTGACTAAATTGCAAAAATTTTGGTAAATAAGCTTGTTAACATCAGTTTTGAAATCAGGTGTTTGAGTCACATGATGAAGAGTGGAATCCTCATGTGATTTAGTAGTTAGTAGTAAACAAAGTTTCATGATATTATTATTAAATAATGTTTTACTTATAAAAACCAAGATTAAAAAAATAAAAGACGCTTTAATCTGTTAGTAAAGTAAAGGTCTTGCTAAGAAAGTATGAGTCATTTCAGGTCCCTGTTAGTATTAATAAAACATTAAGCAAAAGTGTGGTCATAAAATACAAGTATTGATCCAATTATTTTCTGTCTGTCATAGGATAACATTACCTCTTTTTACTAAGGTGGTCAAAAGAAAATATCTAAATACTGGTGATGAATTCGAACACATGGTGTATTGATTTTTATAATGAAATCTTCCTTTGTGTCTGAAGTATTCAGATGAAAGAGAATAAATTGTATTGCTATGTTTTATAATCACACAGTTTTTTGATGTTACTGATGGTATTTAGTCTACACCTCAGGGATCTATGACCAGCTTCAAAGAGGACAAAAACCAAAATTTACTGACAAATCTATTAAAGTTCCTATTAATACCTACTATTATCAGTACTGACTAACAGTTGGTTGTACAGTCCTATTTGATTGTTGTCACAGATGTCCATGGGCAGCATTGGATGTTGGAACTGCACGCCTGTTTGCTATTGTAATAAAAAAAAAAAATAGAATTGTGAAAAGGATGACTAGAGCTGAAATGAGCTAGTATAGCTAGTATCTCTGACAGTAATTCCACAACCAATATGTCTATAGTTCTCTTTGAAATTGGTCACAGCTGTCCATAGGGGCTGTGACGTGCCCGTTACATGCCCACCAACCGGCAGTTTGGAATCGTGTTAAACAGTCAGTACTCAGTGATAGGTTGTGATAATGATAAGCATTTCACAATAGACCAATCATTACTAACAGCATAAAACCTATTTGTCCACTTAGTCGCACATTCAAGCCGCAAGACAAATTGCGGGCATTCTCCGCACGTCCCTGGGCCCCCGTGGCTTGGACAAGATGATGGTGTCCTCGGACGGAGAGGTGACTGTCACCAATGACGGCGCCACCATCCTTAAGCTGATGGATGTAGAGCACCAGATTGGCAAGCTGATGGTGCAGCTGGCGCAGAGTCAGGACGATGAGATCGGAGACGGCACCACCGGTGTTGTGGTATTGGCTGGTGAGTTTGTTAATGAGTAAAGCTTAAGCATCTCGTTGCTCTCATGGCTGCGAGGAGACTGTCAATAATAACTGATTGACAACTTAAGTCTCACCGGATTTGGCCACCAGTTGGATGGGTGACCGCTAGTGGCTAAATTTGTTGTGTGGTACAGTCTATCGGAGGAAGCCATTCGTCTTGGTTGTTATCCTCAAGTAGCAGTCTTTATTTAGCATTGTTTGGAGCCGGCCTGAAGAATTCCGACACAGGTTAGCCGCTAACCCCTCCCCCAATCCGCATTACAAGTCCAACTTCAAATAATTGTGTCGATGTTAAGGCTCTGTGTCAAGTAATGTATAAGTATTCTTAATATGGTTAAATAATTATTGTGTATGTTTATAAAGGCGAGTCAGCCTAGAAAACTATAATTTAGATTGGATTGTTAACAATATATGTGATGTTGTAAAACTTGTAAAATTTTCTGAGAAATAAAGATCTTTTAAAATAAAAAAAAACAATCTGCATTAAACCTGATACCTGGAGCGTATCTATAATGTGCTGTGGGATAGATGTGGCAAGTTATTTATATTATTCCAGGTCAGGGTTAAAAAAAAAAAACGAAAATTTTATAAAACAAACCGTTTAGAATGTTTTAAATTGCTTTTTTTTTCAAACTGTTATGAACACGTGTATTAATCATGCCAACCCTGTTCCAGGTGCACTACTGGAGCAGGCATCGAACCTCCTCGATAAGGGCATCCATCCGATCCGAATTGCGGACGGCTTCGAGATGGCTGCGGCGGACGCTCTGGCGCACCTGGAAGGCATCAGCGAGCCGTTTCCGGTCAGCAAGGACGCCCGCGAGCAACTCATCAAGGTGGCCATGACCACCCTCGGCAGCAAGGTCGTGGTGAAGTGCCACCGGCTGATGGCAGAGATTGCAGTTGATGTGAGTTGAATAGTTTTGGGTGAATTTTCTGATTGATAAGAGTTAAGGGCTCGTACACACGGGACTGGAAAGGCAACTAAAAAGCACGTGTGTAGTCCATGTCTTTCGACGACACGCGACGGCAGCCGCCGACCACCTGTTAATTGAATTAATCAAAAAGTTTTTGAAACCAATGTTTGTATTAGTATGTTTTTTATTTATTTTATTTATGCTTTATTGCATTTCTGCAATGGGATGACTTAATGCCTAATCGCATTATCTACCACTCAAACCTTGGAGATGATGAGCAGATTTCCATTTACAGTTTTAACTTTGCATGTTGTTATCTATTTTTGTGGGTAGTTACAGTTTTTTTAATTGCAGGCGGTGCTGTCCGTGGCGGACCTGGAGAAGCGCGACGTGAACTTCGAGCTGATCAAGGTGGAGGGGAAGGTGGGCGGGCGCATGGAGGACTCGCTGCTGGTTCGCGGCGTGGTGGTGGACAAGACCATGAGTCATCCGCAGATGCCCAAAGTGCTCAAGGTGAGATCGACGCTTTATTTTATCCCATTTGTCCTATCCCATTTTGTTGGGGTTGGAAGAATATATTTAATGATGTAAAGATGCAGCATTCTTAAGAAACTAAGGCATCCCCGCAGATTCGCCTTGTCCACAAGGTGATCAAGCGTCAAGGTAAGATCGTCGCTTTGTCTTATCCCATTTAGACTGCTTTCCCATTTTGTGAGGTGAGTAGCCTATGTTTAGTGAGGTGAGTATGACCTAGGTTATTTTTGTAAATTGGATTTGTAACTCATTTTGGTGTGCCCTCACACACTTTTGTACAAATGCTGTGATCTGCGTGTTTAACAATTACATTTTTTGATTTCCAGTGATGATTAAAATTATACATGTAATTGATTTTATAATGAAATCTTCCTTGGCTGTGTCTGAGATCAACTATACCAGTATCAAACTGTATAGTAACAAAGTCTTAAAACAATATTTCATCTAACTTCTCCTCTCCAGGACGTGAAACTGGCCATCCTTACGTGCCCGTTTGAGCCGCCGAAGCCGAAGACCAAGCATAAGCTCCACGTTGGCTCCGCGGAGGAGTACCGTCAGCTTCGTCAATACGAGCATGAAAAATTCTTGGAGATGGTGCAACGCGTCAAGGTGAGACTGGAAATTGAGGTGGATGTTTTCCTCGGGTCTTGGTCGTTTGGGATATTGTGCAAGACCGCGACTACACCGAAAATCGTGTGTATTGGTGGAGTACGAAAATGAGTGGCGGTTTTGTTAAACTAAAGGTCAATAAATATATTCATATTTCCCCAAGGGAGTTCTGAATAAACAATATTCATTAATAAGTTACTGAGTGATGGGTGCCAAATTTAGAAGACCATTACAATATTTACAACTCTCAAATATATTTTGTATTGAATGTTACTCCTGATGACTGATGACCATGGAGATAAAATCATATTCGCTTGATAAAATCAACTTCACGACAATAATGGGTGTGGCGGTGGTACCGCCCGGTCGAACCGTATACAGGTTCTACCACTACGTAGTTGTATTTGTGCGCGAATTATTCGGCGAATTCTTTACCGATAATCCAAATAAGGCGTAATAGAATGTTTCCCCCACCAGGACGCCGGAGCGACGCTGGCGATATGCCAGTGGGGCTTCGACGACGAGGCGAACCACCTGCTCCTCAGCGCAGGACTGCCCGCGGTGCGCTGGGTGGGCGGGCCCGAGATGGAGCTGATCGCGATCGCCACCGGCGGTCGCATCGTGCCGCGCTTCGAGGAGCTCACGCCGGACAAGCTCGGCGCCTGCGGCCTCGTCAGGGAACTCAGTGAGTGACCTCAAATTAAAACCAGCCAGCAAGATTAGAATTCGAGTCTATGTCTTATTAGGTCTGTATATCATTAAGAGTGCGATGTAGTCGCTTAAAGTGGCAACTCGTAATAGAGGTACAGTATGTAGCTTAGTGCGGGTCGGGTCCTCAGTAACGATCAGTTTCTTGGTGTTCCAGCTTTCGGCACGTCCAAGGACGAGATGCTGGTGATCGAGCAGTGCAGCAACTCGCGCGCCGTGACCGTGCTGATGCGCGGCGGGAACCGCATGATCGTGGAGGAGGCGAAGCGCTCCGTGCACGACGCGCTGTGCATCGTGCGCAGCCTGGTGCAGGTGCGTCGTGGCGCCGCGTGGCCCACTCCCCCCCTCCCCCCTGCCGTGCCGCATGGTGCCGTTCTCCTCGCAACTGAGGAGGCCTGGAGCGTACGCCACCACGCTGCGTGCATGCGGTGCGGTGGAGGGGATTATTTTTTATTTAAATGTTTGCAAACCTTACCATAAGGTATACAATGGGCAATGGGCATTCCATACATGCAAATAAGCTCTGCCTACCCCACAGAATTAAACTTACAAATACACCTTGACTTGTCATAAATCAATCACGTATTGGATATTTGAGGTGGTCGGCCGAACACAACATGAAAATCAAGACTGTCAACGCGTGCCGAAGAATTTAAGGTATCATTTTTATTTCCAGTATCTTACATAGGTACGCAGTGCCTAGCCTGTATTTTTATTCTGTGCACGCCAATGCAATTGGCATACTTACTGCCTTATGGCATTGTCTACCACTCAGCCCTAGGTGATATTGAGAATGCTTGGTAGCTTCAAACATTATTAATTGGCTAGGGTTATTAATATATTATATTGAACTAGTACAAATTAACTGGTTAAGGACTAGGACTCCTCTTATATTAGTCGGGTATTGTACAATTGTTGAAGAGCGATAATTTCACGGCAGAAATAAGTGTGGCGGTGGGTGGTACCGCCCCGGGAGAACCGTGGAGAGTGTATGTATCGTGTCCGTTGCCCGCAGGACTCGCGCGTGGTGTACGGCGGCGGCGCGTCGGAGATCTCGTGCTCGCTGGCGGTGGCGCGCGCGTCGGAGAAGCTGTCGTCGCTCGACCAGTACGCGTACCGCGCGTTCGCGGACGCGCTCGAGGCCACGCCCCTCGCGCTCGCCGAGAACAGGTACGACCGATTGACCGTAAAGTTACGGATATTTTTTACATTATGTTAATTGACATTAACCTAACTAATGTTTCCCATGAAAATAGCAATAATGCTTTTCGCCCTTTTTCTCAATCATAAGCTGGGTATACGAAAATTAAAGTATGTCGAAAATGTCCGTTATGTTATTGTCAACAACGATATTTCTCAAGCATATTATTCGTTTCATATTTTTCATAAGGCAACCTAGACTTTTGTAATCTTTGAATATGTTAGAATGTGCGAGCGAGATTTGACGACTCGGTGGCGCGTTGGACCGCTGTCTGACGAGCCGTGGGTCCCGGGTTCGATTCCCGGCCGGGACAGACATTTATTTGGCAGATAAATGTTTGTACTCGAGTCTTGGGCGTTTAATTGTGTTGTCTTCTGTGTGTGGCCGCCACCCACAACAATAATATAATATCATAGTAATATTTTAATTAATTTTTATATGGGTCCTGTTACCTGAAATAAAGACATTATTTTTATTTTTTTTACAACACGG
>DWLO01002959.1:0-11649 GCA_018245335.1 Dalla quadristriga | reverse complement strand
CCCTCCCCCCCCCCCCTGGCCTTTTTCCCAAAGGCTCCGCCGGCCTTCCCCCCCCCCCCCCCCCCACCGCCCCCCCCCCCCCCCCCCCGCCCCCCCGCGCACACTGCTGACGCACGTCGTCGGTTCGTTTGCGACAAATTTAGATTATAACCATATTTCGTTTATGGCTGGGACACTTATAAATTATTAATTTTATTTACAACCTACAACTTAAAAATACATAACAAAATAAGCAATGAGTAGCTAAGTAGTTAAAGAAACCTATCTCATATTGGTGAATGTAACAAAACTCAAGCGAACAAACATCAACAGAACACCGCGCGCCCGCCGCCCCGCCCCGCGGGCCCTCGGCCCTCGCCGTCGGCGGCATCGAGTCAAATTGGATGGTTTACTCGTTTATCTCGTTATTAATGGTAATCAATATTGTTCTCTTGTTCAAATGGTAGTTTTTGTTTGGTGCCGGAACTGTTAGCACCTCTTGCGCTCCGGCGACGCGGGGGGCGCGGGGGCGGGGCGCCTCGCGAGCGCAACAAAATAAACACGCAACCACGACTAATATTTTACAAAGCAATGTATAAAATATTTTTGATATATTTTGTGAGCGCAAACATGACAACGACATTATTTTTTCACGCAGGCCCTAGACTGGGCGGCGACGCAGGGCTTCTGGCGGCCGCAGGGCTCCGGGCGGCCGCCGGGGCGCTCGCGGCGCCGCTCAGTCGCTGAAGTAGCGCACCTTGCCGCCGCCGCAGCGCAGCGCGTCCTCCCACGCTGCGGACACCAAACAAACCGTTCAGCATCGAGTGGTACGCACCGATGGAATTACTAATAATAACATTATTTGTTTGCGGACGATACTACTGTAGTCTTTGCTGACAATAATTTGACAAATCACAGAGATTAAGATCTCTTCATTGAAGTCGATTACATAAACAAAAACAAAATCAGACGAAGAAATAATGATGGTTTAGGAAATTCTCAATTTGTTTATTATCGCACCGACGGTAGCATGTGAGGTTGTCAGGCAGGACATAGGACATGCCCTTGTCAAGTACTTTAACCCTTATACAGGGGGATTTGTGAGACGGCAGGAAGGGCAGGTACCTAGCCCGTTGTAGCGGCGGTAAAACGTTCTCAGGAGACCATCCTTCACTTTTGGAAACTTTGTGCCCTGCATTCACAGATTTTATCACAATTGAATAATTTTACGTTAATATCTGATAATGTAAAAGTAATTTTACCCGAAGCGACGTAGTCGACGATGCGGAGCAGCGCGGGCGGCGGCGCGCGCGCGCGCGGCGGCACGTAGCGCAGCGCGGCGCGGCCCGCGCGCACCGGCACCGCGCGCGCGCCGCCCGCCTCGCGCAGCAGGTCGCAGCCCAGTAGCTGCTCGTTCACGTCGAAGCCGAAGGTGACGCCGTCCAGCTCGCGCGGCGCCGGCGCGTCCAGCAGCACGACGGGCGGCCGGCGGTCCGCCACCACGTCGGGCGCGGGCGGCGACGCGCGCTCCTTGCGCGGCGCGCGCGGCGAGGCGGCGGGCTTGCGCCGGTGCGCCGCCAGCGCCGGGTAGTCGGCGTCGGGCGGCGGCTGCGCGCGAGCGTCGGCGCGCCGCTCGGGCTCCTCGTGCGGCTCGGGGCCGGCCTCCGCGTAGAAGTTGCACGACTCGATGAGGTCGGGGATGTTGTGGCGCGTGCGCGCGATGTCCGCGTAGGAGGCGTGCGGCGCGGCGGGGGCGGCGCGCGCGGCGGGCAGCGAGTGCACGGAGTCGAGGTCGTCGTTGGAGTCGTTGCTGCGGTCGGAGGGCGCGCGCGGGCCGCGCGGGGAGGGCGCGCGCGTGCGGCGCGGCGGTCCGGCGGCGGAGTCTTCGGCGCGGCGGCGCGCGCGGCGCTTCTTGGTGACAGTCTGGAAGTCTGTGAGCTCGGGCGCCGGCGCGAGCTCGTCGGCAGGCACGCGCGGCAGGTGCAGGCCGGCGCCCCAGGAGCGGCGCTCGGCCTGCGGCGGCGGCGCGCGCGTGAGCTCGTCGAGCGAGGTGCGCGAGAGCTCCTCGAGCGAGGCGGCGCGCGTGGGCTTGTGCTCCTTGTCCTTGCGCCGCTTCTTGCCCTTGCCGGCGCGCGCGCGCTCCGCGTCCGACTCGATGAAGCGCAGCACCTCGTGGAGGTCCTTGTTCCCCTGGTAGCCGTCGATCTGGTGCGACTTGATGACCGTCTCGTTCTTGGAGGACTTCTTCCGCTGGCGCTTCTTGTGCGCGCCGCCGCCCGCCAGCGCCGAGCTGAAGGCCTGCACGGCGTTGCCGTTCTCGTCCAGAGACTTCTGTAAACACCAGCGCACGCTGTATTACTGTACCGCGAATACAGAAACCTTGAATACGGAACGGTAGTTTGTACGGGATTATAGCGTATGGGTTTCAAGGTAATAAAATAAAAATATCCTTACTAATAATACAAACGTGTAATTGTTGTCGGTTGGTCCTTCTTTTACGCTGCAATAGAGCGACGGACGAACTCACTATTAAAAATAGCTGAATAATATTGGATTTATTAAATTTAAAGAGCCAGCAATGCACAGATCGACCGTAAGTTGGTTCAAATGTTGACACCATGCGCTTAATATCAAGACACCATTCCTATTAAAGCAGTCGACCGTAGCCACTCAGTACATGATAAGGCAATATTCTCATATAGATGCGGACGGTCGATATATTATAATATAATACAAGGTAGATGCGTGTAGATGCGTGTAGATGTGAGGAGATGCGTGTACTCGCCTTGTAGTCGTCGGGCGCGGAGACGGCGCCGGAGACGTAGCCGGGCCGCGACAGCAGCAGCCCGTTGAAGCTGCTCGACATCACGCCGCGCGGCTGCGGCAACCGCACGTCATCGCACCCGCGCTGCACCCCGCCACACCCCGCGCCACACCCCGCGCCACACCCCGCGCCGCCCCGCGACTGGCGCGAGTACAGTCGAGTCGACGCTATGTAGAGCGGCCATGCCAAGTGTGATCCATTGTGGTTGTACCATGGATGTTACGACCCAAAAATTAATTTATTCCAAATAGGCACGTTATGCTCTTTTTCCTTGATTACTACTTTACCTACTAATATTAATAGTCGGTAAAATAGTAAACATTAAAACTCAAATTATCTTCCGAACTCGACTGTACTTTTGCCAGAACGTGCGCGTGTACGCTCGTCAGGGTGATACAGCGGCGCGGGCGCGGGGCGTGGCGCGGGGCGTGGCGCGGGCTTCGGGGACTCCTCCCGACCGTTACATGAGCGTGACAGCCGGGGACGGCGCGCCGGCCGCCGCCGCGGGCAGCGGAGGCCGGGGCCGGTCAATTGAAAGAACATTTTATATAAATTCGCTAATGCGGGCTACTTCCATACTTTTTGATGGATATTAACATTACTGATTGGTTGGCAGAACAGTCTGTCGAGCCGGCGAGACTATCAACATTATTACATTGCTATTACGTTTTTGCTAGCACCATAGATTTATCATAGATTGAAATAAAAAAAGTGCGCGCTTAGAAAAGCTAATCCATGATAGAAAAGCACTTCATTTGAAGTTTGGAAAACTGGTATTACAGCTCCTGAGGCCACTTCGTCGCCGCCACGTCCACGCACGGTTGGAAGTGTTTGAACGTAGCGAACCACTGCTTTCAACATACACATCGGAATGCATAATTAGAGCAGTTATGAGAAGTGATGAACTGAATTTCATGTAATAAGTTAGGAGACCCCCGACAGACATAGCAGGAGCAATGACACGCAGACACGGGACACATCGATCGAAAACTTTGTTGAGGAGCCACCGCACAGCGAATGGAAACCATCAAAACGTTAACCGACACAGCAGTTAACGAGAACCACTTAGTAAAAAGATTCCTTGAGATTTTCGTTTAGTTTACAATATGGCCCACTTGAAACGCTACAACACAAAAATTACGAAATTGTTACAAAATTTAAAAGTAAGCTACTAAATAATAAAGCCAATTTTAAAATCCTCTCGTCATACTGCGATCGGCCGTCGCCGGACAAGAATATTTGCTAGATTGCTTGCCGGTGGGTACCTTGGCGTCGAGCGCGGCGGGCGCGGGGGGCGCGGGCGCGGGCGGCGCGGGGGGCGCGTCCGCCACTGCCGACGAGATGCACGCGAACGGGATCGCGGCGTCCACCTGCAACGCGTCGCCTCCGCATCAGCGCACGCCACACTCCAATCTCGCTTATCTTATTCGATGGCTACGATTAAACGCTCGCCAAATACATTTTGAGAAGAAATTTATTGTTTCCAATAACTTATAGTGTATGCTCACGGATTATTGTTATTTATTACGAGTCATTTAAGGGCGATTTCGTAGGTTAGGTTTATTAGGTTCCCGCGTCGACACGTTACCGCGTCGTCGTACGGGAGGCTCCGTCAGTCTACACTGGCTAGTTACGACCTAGAAATTGCTTTTGACGACCATTTCGTGGTCGATGGTATTAGATCCTTACCTATGAAACCAGAGATTTTTATTACGGGCTTATTAGTAGTCTTCTTTTTTTCTTAGCATTCCAAATTCAAATCAATTTTATAATATAGCTGTAATTTTTTTTAAAGATTAGAATGAATGGTATCTATCTCCACACTACACCGTATAAAAAATCAACGATTTCATAGGTAAGCACGTAACACAAAAAATCTAAGTTAGCCGGCCCGCTTAGCAGGGACAGGGTATATGCGTGTAGTTTAAATTTGGTTCAATTTATTTCTAACAATATTTATATTATTTTGTGAACTATAACGGTTAATAAAAAAAGACATGCATATACCCCATCAGTATAATGTCGGAGGAGCGTCAAGCGACTAGGAAACGGGCGTACCTCCGCGGCGCGGCGCGGCGGCCGCCGGGCGCCGTCGGCGGCCGCAGCTCTCTTATGTCTACTTTTTGTTCTGTTCCCCCCGGAGCTGCTCTCCCCGCAGGTGTAGGGGTTCACGTTATTATTGCTTTCTACTTCTTTAATGGAAACGGTATCGTTATCTTTGCGAGCAGGCGAGAAGAAGCTTTGCGGTAGCGTTAGAAAGACATAAGCGTTATTGGGGAGTTCGGCGAATATAAATGTTTCTCTGCCCTCGTTGGCGGCACCGTCGCCGGGGCCCTGCGCGCCGGCGCGTCCGCGCGCAGCCTCGCGGCCTGCGGGCGCGTCCGTGGTTATGATCCGTTCGTCATCATTATTGTTGTTTTCTAGGTTCATCAATAGTTTCTGTTGAACTGCTAAATGTTGTAAAAAATCATCCGAGTGCACAGTTCTTTGCGTGCAAGGAAAAATGTCTGTTAACTCTATGTCATTTTCCCACATTCTATTGTCTTTGGTTTCACAGACTACGTCACGATCTGCCGGGGGAGAGTGCGTCTGCAATGTCGTATCGTCCATGTCTGTTAATTTGGGTTTACACTCATTGTTAACATCCTTTGATTCTACGAACTTGGAATGTATATTTTTATTATCCGGGTAAAGATTTCGTTGACTGTCTGACCCAGCATCTGGTTCGTCTGCAACAAGAACTGCTGTCCGATGTTGACCATGCGATTCATGCGTGTCACTTTCCAGCCGCAACTCATTGGCGTGTTGATCCGCCCGAGAGGAGGCGGACGTCGTCACTACAGTGACCGTCTTTGAATCGGTAGGGGTATGGTTTATTTCAATTTCCTTCAATCCTATGGAACGTACTTTGGAATTATCATTTTCTATCCTTGTAATACCATCTTCCTCCCTAGAGTCCGGGGAAGCTGGCGATGGAAACTCTGCATCATGTGAACATAAGTCTTTGGAATTACTGACGTTGTGACCGACAGCGTTTATATTTTGTAAGGTAACGTTCTTAGTGGTCCGGTTATCTCCAGTATTGTTAACTTTCTCGCAAGTTGCAAATGTCTGGTACGGATCGCTAGCCTCGCCGGGCTCGGGAACGTTGTTAGTTGTGTTAGCGTTGTTAGTGGAGGGTTCACATACTTGTTCACACTGGAATGAGGAAGTACTCGGACCGCCGATGGTTGTTTTTCTGAAATATTTGGGGCTCGACGGCATCGAGTGTGGGGGGATCAAATCATACCCGACATGCTTTCTATATTGTTGTCTAAGAATAACATCACTTTCTGTAATTGTATCGTCATCTGCCGACCCCGCTGCTGACGGCGGCAATGCTCGAGTGTTGTCTATCTTATATTCCAAATCAGTCGTGTCAAAATAATTAGCTTTTGGAAGCCAAGAATTTGTTATGTTGTAAACAATATTGTTATTAACTTTACCGGTGTGCCTTGACTTTTTTACTTCCTCCGGGACACAGCCGCCGCAGTCTCTGGCATCCGGCAGTGGTCCAGCTGTGGTCGAGCGATTATGTATAAACGTGGTCAACAAGGGCGTCACGTCGGACAGGCCTTCGTACCAGTTTTGAATGCTGTTTGCCCACTGTTGGCTCACGTGGTCGTGTTTCGACGTCTGTTTATAACATGTTTGTGCGTCGGAAGTATTCGGTTGCGTTCGGCCGCGCGGTACACCATATACCACGTCCGACGTGCCACCGCCGTCGATCGGTTCGTCTTCGCGTTCCCGGGGGCGTATGGCGTTCATGAGCTTCCTCTGGCCCGCCTCGCCGGCGCCGGGGGGGGCGGCGCGCGCGCGGCGCGGCGGGCGGCGGGGCGCGCGCGGCGCGGGGGGTGTCGTACGCACCTGGTTGGAGGCGGTGGTGGTGGTGACCGCGCGGCCCGAGCACACGCTGCCGCTGCCGATCTCTAGCGTCGCGCGGGCCGTGTACGTCATCGGGATCGTCGGCTTACTCCGCCTGCAACCAGCGGGGTTTTCGTTACACACTTGTCCGCTAGCTCCGGACTCTCGCGGCGCCGCGAGCGCGGAAGTGGGGAGTGCTCGGTTCTCACGAAGACTTCTCCATTCCCTCGCCCGCCGCTTGCCGGTATTGCACCAAATTCTAATCATAATAGAACCATTCTTAAAATCTAGCACCATAATGCTCGGCCGCGAGAGTCAGTTGCTAGCGGAAACAAACTATCACATGATGTAATGTCTTTATACTAACAGCAAAATGTATTGTGTAAAAATGTAGTGCACTTAAGCTTGGTTCATTTACACGCACGAGCTTCGCGCGGGCGGTCGGGCGCTCCTTCGCGTGCGCTCGAAGATGAACTCATTTAGCGCGCATTTACTATGACTGGACCTAAATACTTTCTATGGAAAAGCTATGTCGAGTTTCATTTATGAAATATCCCTCGATGCTTCGTAATATCTTTTGACATCTATAAGGAATTCAAGAACCGTTACGAGGGCATTATTATTATATTTCGCAACTCTCGCTCGATCATTCTTACATTTTCAATGTTTGTAAAACTAGGTAGACTTTTGAAAAATGTGCTTCAATGTCAGACTTAATTTTTGATAGAGAAAAAAGGCGAAAACCGTTTTTGCCATTTTATTCTATCAGTATTTAGGTGTATGAAAATTAAAATATGTCTTGTATGTCCGTAATATTATTGTCAACAATGATATTATCGAAGCACATTTTTCAAAAGTCTACCTAGTCTTTTACAATCGATGCAAACTTTAGAATGTACGAGCGAGATAGATGCGAAACGTGGAAAGACTTCCTCATCTTTGTTTATGTAGCAAACATTCATGTTCATTGATGCCTAATGAAGAATCAGTTTTAACAGCCCGCAGACTCTTGAGATTTGGACCCGCAAGACTCTATAAAAAGAAGGGCGTGTCGTAAGTGTACGTCGCGTACCTGCCGAGCGGGTCGGGCTCGCGGTCGCCGGGCTGCGCGGGCGGCGCGGGCGGCGCGGGCGGCGCGGGCGCGTCGCTGGCGGACACGCGGCGCTCGGCCAGCGGCGGCGGGTTGACGCAGCGCACCGTGGCCAGGTAGCCGCCGCGCGCCGGCTCCTCGCCCAGCAGGAACGCTGCGCACACCCCCCGCCTCTTACACACAGTTCACTGCACCCACTGCACCCACTGCACCCGTCACGCAGTGATGTAACAAACCACGAGAATATGCGTACAAATATTTCACAGTCGATTCTGTTATAAGTTTGAGTCAACATGCTTGCCTTCCTGCGCGCAGTGTGCGCCCGCCGACGTGCACGCGACGCGTGAGCCGCGCCACCGAGCCAGGCCAATAGGGAAGTAGAAAACTAATTTGAAAGAGTGGAACCTTGAACTAACGCAAACGCCGTAGGCCGCGTCCGGCGTAACGTTGACGAATGCTTAATTATGGATATGCATTATAAAAGCTTAATAGTCAGCTTCAGGATCCGCGACAGAGCACGGGCTGAGGGCGCTTGTTTAAGTGTCGGGTCGCGCCGCGACAGAGACTCGCAACCGACATATATTGAGTCTGAGACCTACTCGAACCGTATGCTTTTATGTCTGGTTCGGTTTGGTTCGGTTTGGTTCGGTTTGGGTCGGTTTGGCTCGCCAGCCGGTCTCCGTCGCGGCGCGCGGGCATAGCATACTGGTGTCGACGCCGGAGGGCAGGCTGCCGCCGAGCAGCGCGCGCGCGGACACGCTGGCGGGCGGCGCGGGCTGCGCGGCGTGCGCGCGGCGCCGCGGCGCGGGCTCGGCCAGCGCCGCCACCAGGTCCTGCGGCAGTCGGGGACGTTATTGCCAGAAGTGCTACATCACGATTCCTATACAGATAGTCTCGTGGAGTTGGTGCCATGTGTTTAAGCAATAAGATGAGTGCTCCATGGCGTCCGCGGGAAGCGGGCGGTACCTGCAGGCTGTTGGAGTGCAGGTCGCGCCGCGGCCGCGCGCGCCGCCGCGCCCGCGCCGTCACCGCCTGCTCCACCTCGTCCTGCTCCACCTCCTGCAGCAGCTCCTGCCACACGCCACACACCGATTACTCCCCGCAGCCTGCGCCGCCCCAGCCTAGTGTAACGTTCCGTCCCGGTGCGTCGATGTATTTCGAGTGTTTGTATGACTGTATGTACGCCTGGTTCTTGTCTCTAATAAATGAGGTGTCGATACTTTCCTTTTACCCCGAGATAAAGTATCATGATTTTGGGCAAAATAAGTATGGCCGCCGTCAGCGATTTATTTAAAAAAATCGACTGCAAGGCACTTAAACTAAAAAGAAAAAAACGACACGAAATATGAAAAGTGTAAAAGTAAGATTACGGTCACTTTAGACATATTTTAATTTTGACACCGTATACGCATTATGGCCACAATAAAGTAGATGTCATCCCCACAAAGTGTTTGGACTACTCCTACACAATAGGTACCCAATTTTTTACAGAAAAATTGCAAGATACTTCTCTAACTGTTTTCGCCAATTCTCTCTATCTAAAAGTATGTAGGACTGGCAGCACAGCGCCGGGAAGCCGCGACCACGCACCTTGAACAGGCTGCTCTTGCCCTCGCGGTCCTTGGGGCACTTGTAGGTGATGGCCTCGTCCAGCAGCGCGCGCAGCTGCCCGTCGTCCAGCGTCTCCACGTCCTTGTTGTTCTGCGAACGAACCAGTCGTTGCGATCGTTCACTAATTGCCTTTACACCGGGGACTGGCTCCATACAAACGGTCTTCTTTTACATTTAAATTCGCATCACCTTCTATCGAGGAATACCTACGGATGCTGCAAGGCTGCAATGACTTTGGAATTTTTCATTAAAAAAAACCCCGATCCGCGCCTGCTTCGCACGCAAGTCATCATTATCACGCGGCAAAACAGTGTATTGCCGGTTGAAACAATAATGAGCCGTAAAGCTTACGATACCGCGGCACGCGAGCCGCAGTCGACGGCTGCCGTCGCGTCGCCGTCGCGTCGCCGTCGCGTCGCCGTCGCGTCGGCCACGCGGCGGACGCAGAGCTCCCGTTCATTGGCCTCAACTTTTATAACCACGCTCGATTCAGATCACATCCGTTTTAGTTACTTACTAACTTGTTGCGTCGTCCTTCCTTACTCATGTGCAAGGATCAGCCGAATGATATGCGTCCTAAGCTAGCGCTGCTCTCTCGGTCAATGTGCCGACTGCCGAAGCGTCAATATTGGGTGGTGTTCGACAACTTTACGGAACAGCTGCGGCCGTTTGTCGGACAAAACTAAAATAAATCAAAAATGCCTACTCCCCTACTACTAATATTGTGATCTCGTTCGCGCTACAGTCTGCGTGACCCCGCCCGGGTAACGCAGTCCCTGTTGTTGACCAAATGTACATCGCATGCGACAGGAGGTTGAGGCTGCGGGTGCGCTCACTACTGCTCACTACTGCTCACTACTGCTCAGTGCTCACGTGTAGTTGTGTCTAGCACAGTTTTGTAAGTGTTTATGTCGCGCAAGTTTCAGACTTTCGTATCATGAGTCCGCAATGTAGAGGGTTAATACCTCCCAACCTACTACACATTAAAGCGATATGAAATAAAAATCACGCCATGTAACAACTCCAAATGGTGGCTCGGAATTATGGGGCCTCTGGCCTAAGGGGGGCTAAGAGTATCTCGAACTCGATATTAAGTGCGTACGCCAGGTCGTTCGCGTGCAACTCATAGCAAATTCCTGGAAATGTCGGTATCTAAATAGAGATGCGCTAATTATTTTTACGATAAACTGCAGCGTTGGAGACTTGCCAAACACTTTTTGAGGTTCTGCAGGCGAGCGGACCAGCGCGCGGCCCGCTCTCCGCGTATCACACCTGCAGCTGTATATCGGAGCGGGAGTCGAGCGACGGGCGCGGCGAGGTGGCAGCGCCGTGGTGGGGCAGGCTGCACCGCGCGGGGCGGCGGCGCGCTACACGCTAAAAATACCCGATATTGCATGACGCCGCCGCCGGTGCGGGCGCAGCCCCCGTGTCGCCTACTAGTGCGGCCGAGCCGGCGCGGCGCCATTTGTAAGTGGGATATAATGGGGCAGAAAGATTCAACTATTTGTGCCAAACGTTAAGATGGTCAGCGCGTTATGTGAATTAATTCTGCCGGTGTACGCCAGCAAGACTGTTGAATCCCGACAAATGATTATAGTCACTTCTGGTTCTGATGATACTCTACTAGGATACATTATTGGCTGGTAATTAACGTTTTCATGTTACTAACTAATCTAATGGTAATGAGGTTTGTAAAAATCGGCAGCGAAACAATCAGAGCTATCAGTCCTACCGATTCGTATTGAAGTGTAAACGGGGCCAAACTAAAAACCGTAAGAATGAGTGACAGCATAGTAGGGCTGCCATACATACGGCTCTGTACATCGGGACACGTCCCGCTGCGCCGCGGTGGACACCAGTGTCCCGACTGCGCGCAGCACAGAGGACGGAAAAACGAGCAGCCCTTGCATAGGCTTTTCAAAAATATAAATGTAATGTTTGACAGTTTTATCAAATTAGCTGAGCCGGAATTAGTCGGAGCGGAAAAAAGTGAGCGTATTTTAAATTAACATTTTAACTCTGCCAGTCTTAATACCATGTTGAAAACAAATCTTCTTTATTATGGATGACGACCATATAAAATATCAATTTAGAAAACCTGGAACTTCGCATATATACTTACTACATTGTGGGATTGCATTGTGTTTCGACATTGCTATGAAATTCAAAAATCTAATTATAACGTTCCAGGGTAATAAAGGATTAACCAGTTTCCATGTTTTGCTTATTCCTGACGTGGCCG
>DWLO01002958.1:0-11650 GCA_018245335.1 Dalla quadristriga | reverse complement strand
CGCATACGCGCAACTTTTTAACTGGAACAATGAAGACAAAGTTACCCATCGCAATTCGAACGGTGCGCAACGCTGTAAAAATCACTTTTCCACTCGAATGTATACTCAATATCCCTATGCAGATCATTTTACTTACCAATTCAAATCAATGCCGTAAAATCGGAAGGGTTAGTTCCGAAGGGTTCAAATTGGACTCAACTCGAGCACACATGTTCTCTGTCCATTCATCAGGCGTAACGTTAATGGGGGAATAGTTCACTACAACTGACTTCCTGTACAACTCATATGGACATGGCGTACTTGTATTTTTAATAGGAGACTTCCTGGCGTAATAGGGAAGCCGTTGAGCGGTACAATAGCAACAACGACCCAATTTTTATTGATATTATTACGTTTAGGTCCGTGAAAAGGGACCCTTCGCCTAGAAAAGTGACGTCAGAACTTTTTGTTCGTTTGTTAACATTATAATCTTTTAACCGGTGTGATTCAGCACACAAGATTTTTTATAGTTCTTGTCCCAAAGCGGGTATCTTACCAGTGAAGGATAATACTAATATATAGTTCCCAGAACGCTACTTTTATTAGTATGAGCTAATAGCAACTTCTTCAAATACTTTTTCACCGCCTTCTCTACAACGCTTTACCCAAGATTGCATGAGAGTTGTAAAGCTCCCGCAAAAACTCCGAATAATAAGTCTTTTGCCGATACGGTTATATGAAAATTAATATTACATTGATCTTACAGGTATTTGTATATTATATTTTAAATCCACACTAAATTGTAATTCCTCATTATCATCAAGAATTTACTAATAAAGAATGCAACAAGGTAAGACCGTCTATTGTAGAAAGATACAATAAAGGATAAATAAATTAACTAATAAATCATTTTAAGAACAATGCCTTTACTCGAGGGATTTATTAAAGCGATTAAGGGTAAAGCTTGGTAACAAATTCATGTCATGAATTTGAGCATTTATACCTGGGATAGTTTAAATCTAAGGATAAAACATTAGATACAAGTTGTACGAGTCCATGACCAATTATTATTTTATTAATGTGATGAATGACTTTTACTGCTAGATCACATATTGGTGTTTCATAACTTGAGTTATTTATTGTCACAGCTGGTAGTGACCAAAGAGCCCATCAAAATGTAAACAATGTTTGGCACACACAAAATAAGGAAGTAAACAGAGCCATTTTAGATGTCTGCCGCCGCACCACAAATGGAGGTCAACAAATGCAATTTCATCGTTAGATAAATCGTGATACGTGAGCCAAGCTGACATGAGTCATGATAACGCATATCTTATCGAGGATAAGTAATCACACGTTAAAATACCTACCCAATATTTAGTTCTGCAATGAGATATATTTAGATAGAAGATGCCATAGATTTAACTAATATGAAGAGACAAACGAACTCTACGATACTCTTTGTGCAAAAGCATTGTGCAAAAAGTAACATAGCACTCGTTGTTGACAATACATAAATAAAACTTAATGAAAGTAATAAAAGCAGTAATGTCACATTATGAAGAAAGTGTAGCTCGCGGCGATTCCGGGTTCGCCCGCAGTGAGTAATCCGAAGAGTATGGAGGATGTGGAACAAGACGCAGCTTTCAGACGGCACATGACTCACCGGCCGGGCCTAATGTATTAATACCGGAGACACGCCTCTCGGCGCGGCGTCCCGGCCCAAAATAGTGGGCTTAGTGTCGCGTGACATACACAAAAAGACCGTCTCGTAGGTCAATTTGGTACTGCGTCGCAAAAATCCATACATATTATTTTAAGTTTGCTTAACAAGATTGGTCATTGGGATGGCAGTTGATAAAGTTGAATGGAACAAAAAGGCACTACCATTGATCTGAGTCAAATGCCGTGTGTAAAAAAATTTGAGAAACATTTGGTAGAGTGGGATTTCCGAATAAAGATAATAAAGGCGTTGCGTTCTTAAAAGTTATTGGTTAATGCAAAAAATAATACAGTTTGTAAATTAAGGAGATGCATACATGTCGAATGAATCATTAGTGTCTGTCTGGACTTTGTTTACCATAGGAGCTATGACGAGCAACAACATCGTTATCTTGAGAACGTAATACGTAGTCTAACAAGGGACAGAGACACACCTTTTATTAGTTTTCAATAAGTAGCGTTTTAAATATACTTCAGCAATATTGTTTACTACTTAAATAAAATATGTGGCCATCATTAGTTAGTAACTTAACTGAAAATGAGGCTAAACAATACAAATAAGAATAACAAGCAACCCAAGCAGACAATTGGTACGGGAATATTTCGGTGTGAACATCTAGAAAAAGAACTAAGCCTTGTTAAAACTGAACTGCGTCGAGTAGACAATTGGCACGGTCATTCCTACACCGCCAACCTCTGTCTGGTCACGTTCTGCAAACCGGAGACCGCAAACAGGTCCCGCGCTGCTGTATTAAACAGATTGTTTTTTAATTTCACTTTCACGAGTGATACTAGGCATGTTTTTAATTTTCGAGAGACTTGAATCCCTGTGAAATTGTATGCTCGTCCTAGTTTATGAGTAAAAGCAGATAAACATTTGAGAATGATAACGTTGTCCTTGCCTCACACCCTTAATGAGGAAGTGTCTACACAAGAGGTAGCTTAAGGCGTTAAGCTCACTTGACGAAATTAAACACACAATTGTTGCAAACGACAAAACAAGCGAAGGAAGGAAATAAGCTTAATTACTAAGTTGCCAGTCCGAGTCCAAAGGGCCGGGTGCCTCTTGAGTAGACCCTTATAAATGTTACAATGAAGGGACCAATTATGGACGAAAATTCGGCACTTTCGCGAAAATCTCTCTTAAATATTTCGTTATTTTAAATTATGATTTAAAATTAATTCCGCGTAAATTCTTACTACGAGCAATACGGTTTTAGTTTTTGGTGTGAAAAGGTCTTGAGATCTGTCTGCTTATTGTTCTTTATCTGGGATACTTCACAAAGTCGTGAATGCGTTTCCACAAAGTCGCAACAGAAGGCCGGATGGATCGGACATAAATCATTGCAAGTGACAAGAACTTATAAGTAAGGAAGCGGAATCCGGGAACTTGTTTGGCACGTTTGAAACATTGTCGTTGTTGGTCGACGCAATTTATTTTGTTAAATTTTCTTTAAGTTCGTTTTAAATCTCTGCTGTGACTTTTTTAGTGTCAGCTGAACACCACAAACTACATTTCCGTATAAAAGTCAACTTAATAATAAACAAACACAATAAACATTCACACTAACTTCTCTGAGTAATGAGAATGTCTCCGCATTGCAAAGATGCGTTTTTATCATTACGATCCTCATCTATTTATCCTTATACTTAACTCGTATGTTGTCTAAGCCAGGTTTAAGCTTTGGCTACATAAATAATCAGAGTTTTGAACGAGTAACAGTAGGTAGTTTGCGTTTTCGTTTGTAATATTTTTATCTATTCTAACATGTAACATTCAGGTTCGTTCATTCGTTCCTTCTCGAGTAGGTACTTCGAATTAGTCTCGTGTATCGGAACAAACTTTGCTTTTGAACTTGTAGGTAACTGAGTTAAGTCAACCCGGGGGATCGAGATAGCGCGTTCTAATCAATGTCTGCTACCGTCTCGATTAAACTTTTCTTTAGATGTAGTTATTGCGTTCTTTTCAGAGTGCAAAGGTTTACTTAATTTTTTTTAGGTTTCAATGCTAAATGTATTAAAGGTTGTCCGCCTGGAATTAATTGTTGTCTTTCTCTAACTCCCGAAACCGATATCGCGTCAGGTCATGGTTGTAAAATATTTAACCATAGTAAATAAATTACGAAAAGTCGTATCGTGTCAAATTGTGTGCCGTTTCTACGATACATAATTTTACATCTAACATCTTGTAAGTAGTAATACATTAATGACCATCATGAGCAAACTAGACTGCATGTTTGATATAGGTTTGTCTTACCAAATACATTGATCAGTCCATCTATTTCAGCTGCCGAATCGCGTTACTTATATCTGAAGTCTAAATTCAAGGACGAATTCTTGTACTGTTTAACATTCATAATAATAGCAGAGTAAACAATTGTTTAATTTAAATAAAGAATAACTAGTTAATGAATCATCAGCGTCTGTTTAATCAACTGAGACATTCCTGTAGGTATCAACTTGCATTTCAAATGTATCTGGTAAGATTAAACTTATTTTATACACATTCAGTCCAATAATCAATACTGGAGACGCATGGTGAAGTACACTCTAGGCCTCCTCCGTTGAGGTGAGAGGTCACCTTTGTCCTAAAGCTTTTTAGTCAGACAAATTAAGTAGATGCTTAAGCCTAGCTCTTTGTGTATAAACGAATTACGTACTACAAGACAAGGTTCTCATAACGGAGCTAGAGATAAGTAAGATCGTCTCGTCTTGCTTTTGATTGAATGTGGAAATACAAACAAACCACATAGCACATGTATAGGTACCAAACACCATTCTATTTCAGCATGCATCCAAACATCTCATTTAATAACATTAATAGGACAGGTGCTTATCAAGAAGAATAAGTTAATGAATAGTTTGTTAACTTGAATGCTCATAGAATATTAGCGTTACAACGTTCATCGACTGATGTACGAGTCATGATCTTACAAAATATCTTAAGAGTATAGGACAGGTCCTTATCAAGAGCTTAGTATGTTAAACTGTAGGAAATAAGCATAACAAGGAATGAGTATAGGACAGGTCCTTATCAAGAGCTTAGTATGTTAAACTGTAGGAAATAAGCATAACAAGGAATGGGTCACTCACCACATGCACAACCAAAATCCACTGAGCAATCTGTCTCATTTTCGACATCAACTTCTTGTTAGAAGGCATTGTTAGAACCACTAATGTAAGGAATTCACAAATAGCATAAGACGATCAACTTTATCGACCGTTTCACTAGTGACACGCACACATGTAAACCGTAGAACTAGAACTACCACTACACTTTCACGCAAACTTGTTCCTGTTCAATGCACTAAATGTTTGTAAGAGTTGCTTATCTCGTCAGTTCCCGGCTAAGTCTAGGCGTTTTGCAGTGAAATCTGCGATATAAACGCCTAAAACAGTTCGGTTACGGTTACCCACTTGACGAGTCCAACTGTAGACTGACAACACTGCTCAAACACTATACGCGAATGTGTAAAACGGTGACTCATCGCCCCGCATACTGTTTACCGAGGCTTGAGTCATCGAGCGGTGGAAATAACCTGACAGCGTTGCAGCGCTACAGCAAAATACCACGTTGAATACTAGTGTAAACCACCGATACTTTTAAAGCGCTTGAACGCTTTGTTGGCTAAAACCAACTCCATTAATACCTCGCAGTCGCACGTGTCCCTGGATTTGCTTGATTATTTTGAGTTTTATTGGGAAGGAATAAAGTGTAAAGTATATATTTGTGAAAGGCGCCGGGTAACGAAACGTAAACTTTCGCGTTTGAGATTCGGCTTGTTATGTTGGATTACGACTCGACTAGGTCGAATGCCGTTTTGAGGTCGTTTACGCAGTAGATAGTTAGATAGGTACTAGATAGATACACTGAGCGCTGGTATCTTTGGGACAATGTTTCAAGACTGAAGTGAGTAATCGAGTTGTATTCGGAATGTCGCCTTGATTTCTAATGCGTAATTAAAATATTTACAAGCAGCTCAAATGGCAGTAGGTAGCAGTCGCGTTTCGAAACAATTGATTAGGTTGGCATGTATGAACAAAAACTACGTTACTTTAAGTAGCACGCGCCTATTGATAGACCTGACTTGGAGTCAATTGATAAACAAAAATATCATAGGTACATACGCAATATAATATTATGGACGCAATTTACATACTTAGTGATAATAAGATAATGCCCCTAAAAAATAAATGACAGTCTTTTTGTAATATTTTATTAAGTACCTACTTAAGTCCCCCTTAAGTTTATGTAGGTACATTATAATGGTAGGTGGGTGGTACAATATCATCCCACATAATGTAGTGTGATGAACCGCTGCCTAAAACACTCATACCCCTAGGAGAAATCTGGGCGGTAAGTAATGGGTTGATGATAAATACCGATTATGTAGGTACTTCCTTGCTCAATATGTAGATCTACATACCTAAGTATGTACATAACTTATCAATATAGGTAGATAGGAAAACATACCTACCCATTGAATGAAAAATATTTGCATACTTATTGTATTGCGTTATTAACATTGACGCAGGTAGGTCAATATAATACTATACAGCAGGTATATTATTATTAATAAGTACCTAAGTAGCTTTTTACAAAAGTCGTCACCGTCATAATAATCTGCAATTGTACACATAACCACATTTATAATATATTTATTTAAGGAAATTCTTCATACTTATTTTTTCTTACCCATAATTTGCTTTCGTCCGAATAGTTATTTAGTTATTTTTACTCACTAAAATTGAAATTTATTTAATTGAAGTTTATGTTTATTGTGCCGGCAGTACAACAAACGAAATTTTAATATTCATTCAAATGTAGGTAATTGAATTGTACTACATAACAAAAAAGCACTTATCTCTATCTTTTAGTAAGCAGACAAGTACCTATGTAGATACCTACTTGCCTATTGTTAGTTCATAACAGATAAAGTCAAGTGCGATAAACAAGCTATTAACAGTTTTGTTACCAGATAACAACATCGTAAATTTTTTACTAGGCATTCTTCTCGTGATATTACGGCATTGACCTTAATGAAGGTAATGGATAAAACCGTCCCTAATAACTTCTACTTACTTTTTTAACTTCCATCTGAATTTAAATTTGGTAACTGTACTAAGTATTCAGTGTGGTAGGTGTGTACGGATATGAAACAAAATATCTTAGTACAACAACTATGTACGGTATCCAGTAGTCGAGTGAAATCCAGACAGACTGCTACAATTGGCATAATTGGTACAATTGGTTAGTTGACAGCTATCACCTGTCACTGTCAGAGTAATACTCACGTCCCTGTCAGTGCAATACGTGTAAATATATACCTATTACTATACGCAACACCCTGCGGTCCGATTTGGACTTTCAATGCTCACACTTCTGACAACTCCTATTCATTCTGTCGGACCGACATTTTTACCGTTGGTTGGCTATTGGGTTTTGCTGTTCGCAATAGACTAAGCGCTACCGATTTGAGCGGAATACAATGCAATATGTCAATATTATATCCGGTCCGAACTACATCGTGGCTTTACGTCCGCTAAATGTGTCGTCGCCGTCATTTTTATCGGATCGTCGTAATGTGAACAGCGCTATTGAAATTCATATATTATGCCAATTTTGCATCCGACACATTGTCGTCCCGGTAAACACTTGAAATGCAGGTACCTACTCAGGCGGAATTTCAAAGATGATCTAAGCTTGCGGGTGAATGCACTCAGAATTTGTTACTGATGAGAATGACGCGCCTACGCAACAAGTATTTTGCTCTCGGTTAATGAATGTTAAGAAAGATTTAATTTTTTTCAACAGGTTAAACACCTTTTTACCTTTTAGTAATGATGTTTCTTTTTTAATTCAGTACTAATCTTAGCTATCTTTGTAGAGGTTTTATCCAGCCTAGACCATTCTCATTCTAAGGGAATATACGTGCTCAGTAGTGGGTTGCTGATTATGGTAGAGTATCTACGTATGTAAAAGCTAAAAGGTCTTCCAAATGCCATATTATTATGATTTGGGGTCTTCACTTCAGGAGTCACTCCATTCCTTTTTTCATACAACTCTCAAACGTACTTTTAAAATAACGTGACTTGTGACATAAAGTACATTATTATTTAGCTTGGTCAATTAACATGTGTCTTGATATAAAATTACTCGAAGTTGCGATGACTGTATAAAGATTATTAACTACAGTGATTATTAACTGCCATTAATTATAGTGGCGTGCCGAAATGTCACATTAAAACTGTATCTACTTGTACGCCTTTTAAATGTGTGTCGTAGTTTAGATAATCGTCATAAGCGTTTCCTCTTGTGATCAGCTGCCAAATATGACTCATGTGCCCCTGTGCCTATCGTCCTCCCCTATGTTGTCAGGTCACATATGGCCTTAGAGCGCGTGCACATTGGGTTCCGTTGGCAAACAATAATAAAATAAAATTGTAATTAAGCAAGAAATCTATTTCTCTACTGTGCCTTTTACTGGGGTGACTTGTATTTTTTACGTAAAAGATAGGTAGGTAGGTAGGTACCTAACAAAGTAAAAAGTAAAAAAAAATTGTTTATGAATGTCACATTTAAAAAGTATTTGTCCAGACGGATAAAAATACAGTTTAAATATAAAATATGGTAGTAACAACAAAATAATATTATATAACTGTGCTTTTTACTATCGTGGCTTGCATATTTTACGTAAAAAGTTATCAAATGAATGTGGCTTTTGTTTAAAAGTCTAGATGGATAAAAAAAATATGTCAAAATTATTTTTGCGTAAATAGTTACAACACAATAATATTAAACTATGCCTAATTTTACTTTAAATAGTTGAATAGGACAGGAGACATTCATACTTCCAAGGGTCGATAAAGGGGTTCACATAAACACACCCTTACCCGTGTGAAATAATGAGTCACTTTCGGGACAGGTGTAGATTTTTACGTTTAAAACATCAGTAAGTTGCAAGGGTACGATAACATCTAAACAATTTAAGTGTATGAATCACAAGTACTTTAGATAATACGGTATTAGTCGTACCGAAGTATAATTTAATTAATAATTATGCGTCCTTTTCGTAGTTACAGTATCACGAGAGTTGTTTTACTGCCTGAAAATGGGCATGTATTTTAATATTTAATTCATCCTTAATACTTATAGAATTTCATTACAGTATAATGTTCGCGTGTATGATGCAAATTTCTAATTTTTATGAAGTTTCCAGGGATTGTAGAGCTTACCGAATAGACTCAATGTAAGCGTCTGGCTGGACCCCTTTTCAATGTTTAAAATGTTCTATATTTCGAAACTTTACGCGTACGTAGTACTCGTAGCACTGGCTAGTAAATAAATAAATGAGTATAGAAGTGTAGATATAGATAGCCACAGCTTTGTTATAGCTTTATAATTGTGGAGTTACAAGAACGTCAAACCTTGTAAAGGCATAGCTGGTATTTGCGCGATAAGGTCTCATCATATTGACGTAACGAGGACTGAGGAAGCTCCGTGTGACGCATCTTCGTCGTGTCACGAGAATGACGAACGAGTGTATGCAGGGGTTTCCTAAATGCGAAACACACAATGCCTCGTTATTTATGCAAAAAAACGTTCCGTGTGAATTTTACGTTAAGTTTTTTTTGTAATAAGAATCTCAAATGAGCATCCCACCAACCACTGCCGAGCACAGACATCTGTGACAAACCTCGAATAGGACTGTGTGAGGGACTGATCGTTAGTCCTGTTAGTTTAAGGTGTTAATAGGACTATAAGTTGTTTAGTACACGTTAGTAGTAGGAGTGTGAGTTAGTTTAGTAAATATTAGTAATCTCAGTTAGTAATCGTTAATCACAGAGCATGTTGTGGTTACCTATAACTGTAAGAGCAATAAGATGGAATCCGTAGCGGAACTGTGTTGTAGATTGTAAACGCTGTATCTTATGTTGGTGATCCAATAAATTAAATTAAATTAATATTTGTCCTGAATAAAGCTGGTCTAAATAAGGCTGGGTAAATAAGCGTTGCTATGTCTGAGGACTAAGGTGGTCTTTTGTATCAGTGTCCCCGGCATCCACACCTCTCCGACCAGTAAACAATTATTCCATGGCAACAACGGGTGTGGCGGTGGTGGCGGCGAACTGTATATAGGTTTTCCTACGGTGCATGACCCGTCCACCCCCCGGCCCACCCACTGGTGGGTGGAGGGGGAATTCGAAAATTCCCGCCCCACCCACTGCCCTATGACAGGAGATTACCAGTCAAACCAGCTTTTAGCACTTATATGGATCAAATAGCTTCTGTGTTTAAGAATAGGTGCATTCGATGCCAGACCGGCCGGAAAGTCTATCTATCTGCTCATGTTCCCACATCGCGGCATAACTGTTATTAAACTGTACTCGTACATAGCTTAGAAGATTTCCTATTGAATAGATATCTACGGACTTCATACCTACTTACTCTCTATCTGCTCTAGTCTACCATATATCCAATGCAGTATCTTTGCAACAAAGGATTTAATCAAACCCATAGTAGAGAAAAGGAAAATGGAAATAATACCATACGCAGCTTGGATAAAAGATAAAGTTAAACCTACCTTTTTCAATCTATCTAAAGGCAATAAAATAGCATGTTTATGTTCACTGTATCCTTGTACTCCCTCTAAAATGTTTAAGTAAAACCTAGATATATATTTGCAATTGTATCTATGATAGTCACATTTTTCTCTCCACGAACAATATCTTCCATCTAGATGAATCACTATTTTACACATTTAATTTATTTAACAGACACAGTGTCTGGTAATTTCTTCTCTTTGAAGTCTTAAGAGTTATTAATAGCTATACGCTACACATGACTAACCATTCCAGTTCGGTGTCACAGAAATAAAAGGATTACATTGAATCATACATAAAAATATTACTTTTAGAACCGATTTCGTAAATTTATTATTCTCAGCACCTAATAATAGCAAGACCATGAGCTTACAAATACAAACCCATGTTCTCAAGGTCAACCTCGCTCAACTTGCTTTGGAAAGAGTAATACTCGGTATTTCGCTACCTGACCGAATAATTCCACGCAAAAATACACAGGCGAACTAAACTTGCGACATAGCTGTAAGAATTAGCGAAATAAACTGATAATGGACCGACAACCACGAAGACTGATAACCGAAGAAAAAGAGATCGAATCAAGACCAGTTCTAAGGAGGAGCACAGGCACTTGACTGGACTGACGACCTGTCTTCGGGAACCACTGAATTCAGAAGACACTCTGAATGTATGCATCAGACGTTTACTTAGTGAATGAATACAGTGCCATCATATTGGTCCATGGTGCTATTATTACAGAAACGATTTTTTTTTTAGATTCGCATACACACTAATCATACCTACTTCGTGTAGGAAACGTGTTGAGAGTGTGTGGCATTCGAATCACAGCACAAACACAACTGGAGCAAGTTCTTTAAACAATGACACACCCCCTTAGCAATCACATTGCATGCGTATGACGTGGCGCGGCAGGGATGGAGCCCGGCTGGTAATGACTGACTCATGGCTTTAGTCACGGAGGCAGCACGGGAATTTTTAATAAGGTACGTAAGATTAATTTCCGTTTTCAGGTCCATTTATCAGACCCCACTTTTGAAGTATAACTTCGTTTAGCAGTATGGAAAAAAAATTGGTTACGGAATTAACGCGTTTTATTATTTTGGTGTCGATTTTGATTGCAGATTTAATTGTTATTCGTATTTTATAGGAAGTTTTACTACTTGCGAGTGTACACATTGCACCCGTTTTTAATTTCAAAGGTGCAGGTGTTTCAAGTCACGTGTTTGATAAATAATAAGAAACGAAGTCCCGCGCGGCACGCGAGCGAACGCAGTGCACGACGGGCGTTGGCGCCGCTCGGTAACTCCTGAGGAAGACCCACGTATTGGACCGAAACTAGTCGGGC
>DWLO01002957.1:0-11655 GCA_018245335.1 Dalla quadristriga | reverse complement strand
ATGATGAAATATAAACATTTTGAATTTTGAATTTTATAAGTATACCTAGTAAGACGATAAGATTTACTGGGAATTACATGATAGGATTATTCATAAGGATGCAAAAAGAGTTTTCCTTGTCACGTTCACCACTCTCGTACGCCTCACTGAATCCCTCACGAAAAATACCCAAGAGTTCAATTAAAAATGGTCACTTTGCTCGATAGTGGGGTTAATATGCGTTGACCTACAATGCGGTGTATGAATGCGATAGGTCCCTGTGGCGGGAGTAATTATAAGCCGCAGGAAATTGCGTGTTATATTAACTAATAACATTTTCCAAAGTGCAAACCGCCGGTGCACTAATATCCTAATGTCTAGCTGGTGATCGCAGCCGCAGACCGCAGCCGCCAAGCCGCAGCGGCATGAGCCCACTGTAGTCGGAAGCGCGGAGCAGGGCCGGATCGACCGCAGCGCCGCAGCACGACGATTCCGTGATGTTGTGCTAGGGAGGAATATCGGCTGTATCTTGTGGGCACGGGGGTGTCCCCGTCAACAAGAGGCCTAGGGGTGGCGCGCGCGGTGTACCCGCGTGCCCCTTAAGCCTGGAATAGGGGTTGAACCCGGAGGAGGGGTCTTCAATGAGCCAGCGCCGTCGGAATCGCGAAAGAATGCGAAAGCGTACCCGTGATTCAGACAGAATGGTGTAGAGGACATAGTGGGGTTTTAGTCGGTAAAAGTCCGACATAATGTCCCGTGGTCCCCGTCACGGAGAGATATCCATGAGGAATTCCCCACGTTAAAAAAAAGGGAGGAATATCGGAGCGATCGCTCCCAGACTAAAGTCGGAGAATCAGAAAAATATAAAATGGTTTTTTTGCTCTTCGCTCCCAATACGTAGAAAATTGTTGCTGACTAGGCAGATTCTCTTCATCGTAAGATACCGTCGCGTCCCGGTCCGGCCCTGTTCGGAGGACCCATGTGCTGGTATAATACCAACGCGTTAGTACTTGTAGGAAGTTGTTGATTTTATGTTATTTTATCTACATATTGACTTCATAACTCTTTCTCGACTTTAGGCTATGTGTGGTGTAAATATTCATAATAAACACAGTTAGTGGCGTATTATATGCTTCATTTACCTAGCTTTTGACAGGACCTAAGCCGAGGTTCCAATAATCTCTGAGTTATCTGCCAAAAAAACTTTTGCCCCGGTCTGGGATTGAACCCGGGAACCACAGTTAGTCACTAACCAACGCGCCACGCAATCGTCCAAGAAACAAGAAAGGTTTTCCTTTTCTTTTCCTACGTAGGTACTCGTAAGTAAATGATAGAAACAATTATTTTGGATTAACAAGCACGAGAATTAGGTCCCGCCCGCCGATAAGTGTTAACTAAAACGGTAGCACTGCACTCCACGAGCTTTGAAGCACAAAGTTACTGACTTCAAAGCCAGCGCGGCGGCCGTAAAGCACTTAGCGATAATCCGGGGATCTCTCAGGAGTTATTGGGACCCTGTATTATATGAACCTGAATGTAATCCCAGACCGATATGGCTTATCTCTGTGTCGTAGCCGTCGTAGGGTTAGTCTTTTTAAACTTTTACTAGGTGATAGAACCTGTATACGGTTCGCCCGGGGCAGTACCACCGCTACACCCATTTCTGTTATGAAATTATTGTTCTACAACAATTGTGTTTCGGTCGGAAAGGTGTGGATGCCGGCTACACTTATACAAGAGGCGACCATCTCACTCCTCAGGGATAGCAACGCATCTTCGACCAATTTTGAACAGGACAAATACTAACGATTAATAACAGAACGACTTACTCTAACAGTCCTAACTCCCACAGTCCAACTACTAACAAATATTAACCAAATACTATTCCTCTTAACACCTAACACTAACAGGACCAACTAAATAAATATAATCACGTTTTAATTACATTAGGTACAAGAATACATCATCACTCTTAAAAACTAGACTAAGTTTGTCTTAGAGTGAAACAATTTAACGTGTAGGAATGAACTGATTATCTGCGCGCGTCACTCCAAACATGAACGTTAATATTTTCATATATTTAGACGTGCTCGCATATGCCAAACTTATCACCTGAAACACGCCAGTTTGAGCGAGCTTACCGTATCGCCGCGGACAGACCCTGCCTCGCTTCGCTAGTTAGCGTGTTCGATCACGTAAGCCACTCGTCGGGGCGGAGACGGCACCTCATATAACGTAACGGCAACGTCCACGTTTTACTGCATGCGATATCGAGTGGAAAGCTGCAGGATCGGATCGGAGCAGACTGCACTGCGAGGCGCGGGGAAGTCGTCCGTATATTTAATACGCTCCTTATCGGATATTCAGTTGCAGACGTGTGTTTACGGTTATTTTATAACTGGACGTTATTGAGCGGTCGTTTAATTTTTTTGTAATAATTATTATCATCCTTCGTATGAGTGTTATAAATAAGTTAGGTGGCTTTGTATGTCTGTAAGTGGTTCAGGTCGTTCGACTGCACGCGACGACAGCCGCCACCTGTATGCATGTCGTTAGACTACATGCGACGGCACGTCACCTGTAGTTCATGTCGTTAGACTGCACGCGACGACAGCCGGCACCTGTAGTGCATGTGGTTAGACTACATGCGGCGGCACCCGTCACCTGTAGTTCATGTCGTTCGACTGCACGCGACGACAGCCGCCGAACGTTATGCAGTCGATGGCCGTCGACCACCTGCAGTCACGTGTCTTCGAGCTTAGATCCCAGATGCTCCTACGCGAAACGGTTCATGCAAACCGCATAGAAATAAACCGGATTAACCGTTCTCGATTAATACCTCGGGTCGGGTTGTTTAAAAATGTTATATCATCCTATCAGCATAATTTCTTCATTCTCACGTTCCTGGCGAGAATTTTCATCGACAGCTATACACACTTTTGAAGACTAGGGAGCGCTCGCGATTTCGCCCGCGTGAAGTCTCTAAATAAAAGAAAATTTTATACAATGAAAAGGGGTGCAGACGCTAAGGTCTATAACTAAAATCTCGTTGAGGATATTGAGATAAAACAAATCCTATGCGGTAAGTTATTGTAGGTACTCTCTACAATTCCTGAAAATTTCATCAAAATCTGTTCAGTGGTCTTGAAGAAGTTTATTCGCGACAAAAAAAGTGCAGTCCGATGGACAGACTAAATTTCTAAAAACAATTGTTGGTCTAAGGTAGGCGTCATAAAAATAGTATATTCCATTTAATAGTACAAAATAATAAATATACACAATGGGTAATAATATTATAATTTGATTATTTAATTATGGCTTAGGTAAGCCCTAATGCCACACAAGCAGATAATTTATTTATTAGTTAATCTTTGAAGTTCGACAGCGTAATTGACGAAACATATGACGCCATCTTTCAACAAGAAAATCAACTTAACAGATAGAGCCACTGTGTTCGGTGGCTGGTAGCTCCATGTTTCGAGCGAACCGCAAATATAGCGGTACTATTAAAATATTGTCAATTAGCTACTTTTTGTATTCACTCAGCCACACATCATTAAAATTCAAAACATGCTACTAATTTCATCTATTCCTATCAAGCTAGTTCTACTAGTATCCCTACGGCAGATCCGGACGTAATGCCCATCTAAATACTCTAATTTATGTGTTATGTCAAAATTCGAAAAAAATTATCTAACTTTTTATGAGGCTTCTTTTTGCACGTTAAATGATACAACAATAAAACATACTTAAGTCAAAATAATCTTTAATTTACTCTCTTAAATCAAAATTATTATCTATAGATGTTCACAGGGTATTGCAGTCCACCATCAATTATTACATTTAACAGCACTGATTGATGTATCTTTAACTTAATGATCAGCCCAGCGCATCAGCATCAATATTTACCTTACAGTAGAGCTATGAATAATGAATGAATAAGCTATATGAAGGTCACACATTTGTATGGAAAAAGACTAGCGCCTCTAGTGGACTCCAGGCGAACTAAATCTGATATCTTACTAGGGTCTCCTCTACGCTAGGGTATTTATGTTTCTTGGCTTAAACACCCTCTGCTAAAAACAATGTTAATGCGCCATGCACACATTAAACAATGGTAAGAAATTAGTCGAACCGGAGGCAACTTGCCTAGTTGATGTAATTTTGGTGACAAGTAAAATTTAACTAAATCGAAAACAATCGGATATGCGCCTAAGAAATATAATACTGAGACAAATAAACAGTATATACATATAGGCTATCTGTATCTATAACAGCTTACCGATAGAAATGAAGAACTAATATAATAAATACAAGATGGTAAATTAAGCAATCATTAAAACAATAGCTAGCTTATTTCCACAGCATACTATAGCGTCGATGAATATCTTGATGACAAAAATAAATTGAAATGAAATGAAATGAAATTATTTATTTCGTCATAAGGTACAGGCGGCACACTCGACGAATGTCATGAAAAAATATTAATAAAAGTAATATCTAAATAACATCAAATTACATTACATTAAAATTAGTTACTGATTTGAATATAATATTTAGTGCAAGCTACATGAGTATCCAAATTATTATATATTATTTAGCTGTATAAAAAGGTATTGTATGTTATGAGTTTCTTACGCCATTTCTTTTATCATAGCAAAAATACCCAATTATGGATGAAGTGGTAATGTTTGCGACTAAATGATACTTATCATGTAGACTTGATATTGGTGATTATTAATGTGTAAAACATAAAAGTAAATTCATCAAACCAGTGACAAAATTATTGAATGGCTTCATAGGATAGACTGTTGTGAACTATTTATTTATTGTAACATCATTGATAACATAATTGTAAACAATAAGTTTTACTTTTCTTTTCTTTAAAAAAAAATGCAGACGTAATAGGTTACTAATACCAAGGCATATTTTCGGCACTGGACAGCTCACGTTTTAACGATCTCACAATCGTCGCTTAAAGGGTCAACTCATGATAGATAACTGATTAAAAAGTTTTAAAGGCTATTGTTCTGTCTGATATTTTTAAAGTACCTAAGAAATTTGTTTCAAGATCCCCTGACGTATCAAAGTCTGGCACTCTGATGTGGGTAAGAAGTGTCTACTATTCTTCTTTAGCATAATTACGTCACCGTCTTCCAGCTCCAATTTGCCATGATCGGCCACACAAAGGACCTCAATGTACAGAGATTTTGGTGGCCTCAAGTTCTCAGTAAGGTCTATGCCACTATACCCAATATCCTTTCCTAGGGATCTCATGTATGTAGCGAGATTTGTAGAATATCTGGAGAACCACTCATACTCTTCATCCGACAAGAGCTCTCTCACATCAGGGGGCAGAACGGAGCCAAATTCCCACCTCAGAGTTTTTATTTTCATCATTCTGTCATATAAGTAGGCCAGGAGGCAACGCTTGTTCCTCTCCAGTGCTGAGTGCCGCAGCTGCACTGTACTCCATAGTGACTTGTTTTCAGTAGTGGCATTTCTGTAATAGAGATAAGCATACATTTGAAACAGCAATTTGAGAGGCACACACCTCTGATTGTCAAAGTTATGTGCACTTTAATTTAAGCATCTTACAGATTGCTTATTTTAACTGGGAAGAAAATATCTGAGAGTTCTCCACTATGATCTTAAAGATAGAGGATATGGCCACAATAGATCTGTAATCTATACAGATTGCAGTGGCTTATGGGCTTGAACCAATGTTCTCAAAGGTATGTGAAGTGTTGTAATTGCCATTTGGCCAGCATGGTCATGATACCTAACACTTCTAATTCGATGAGGCGATCCTTGCTTAGCGGGAACAGGGTTGTTTTAAGTATGACACTTACGCATCATTCATATTCATTTTAAATAGTAGATGCATCTCTTCGACAATCTGGCGTATCTTCTCATCCTAGAATAGAATATAATAGTTTAATTATTCACTAGAAATTACACTGGGAAATACTATGCATACATTTAGAATGTACACAGCTAGACCGGACTGCCACACACAGGGTGTTTTGTTTGACGAAAACTGGCCAATAATTGTACCTGTTAGCTCATTTTGACTTAACGGTGGTTTGCCACCATCGTAACATACCTACTTAAGAAAATTATAATGTATAGATTATATTGATAACCAACGTTATATTGATCTATTGTATCGCGATTCCTTTCTGCTTCTTTCAATAGCTCTGTTACTTTTTCGCAAAACATTTTAGTCCTGACTTTAACTTTTTCTATTTGTATTTATTTCCTTTTTCACTGCTGCCGGCTTTTTCGTTCTTCGCTTCGCTGCCAATCAAAATTCAATTGACAATTTACATTAATGACAAATAACAAAACACAGGTACCTATATAAAAAGCAGACAGATACTCTGTGACAGTGACAAAGACTGACAGATGAGATAATGAAATAATAACCAGTCATCTGAAATTGATCTGACTGGAATTCACAGATTGAGATTAGCTAGAAATTCGAAACTTTTGGAATAAACGTGGAAAAATAATTAATTAAAGATTAGTTTTCTTAATCTGTCAAATAGTTTTGTGAATTAAAAATTTCTTGGAAGAGAAATAAATTAAAGATGTACATTTATGAAAACTCAAGTTCCATTAATTGGGCAATGTTCTAATTTCTACTTTCCAATGTCCAGCAAAATAATAACTTGTATCATAAACGAAATCGATACGACAATACATAATTGCTGGTGTAAGTATCCGAGTTTGATGGAAATTCCAATTTTGTTACGTCTCGAAAAATGTGCGCTTGGCTTTTAGGGTTCCGTTAGATTTTCAGACACTTTCAGTACCTAAAAAATTAAATTTTTATGTTTAGTTAAGCCAAATAGAACGATCGAGGTAATTAATATTTTCGGGGTTCTAAATACATCAATTTGAAGTAATTAGTTAAAGCAATATATCGTATTTAGGACAAAGTTTAGAGCAAAATATTAGAGAATTAAATTCCATACGGAATTCGCCATGGAACTGGTGTTTACGCCTGACGAGGCCCGAGTTGTTGCCGATTGCCGAGTGACGTTCTTGTTTTCCATTTCGTTCATGTGTTGATGTTCTCCCGTCCCGACCGACTCGATTCAAATTCAATTCAATATTCACTTTGCGCTCGCTAACTGCGCACGCGTCCGAGTAACTAATCCATTGTAAATGTTAAAATATCGCGTTAACTTCACAATAACATGTTCGCGTGTCGTTTCGTGTTGTGATAGCAACTAGTTAGTTGTGCTTTAACTTTGTATCTTATAGTTTAGTGATCAAAATGAGTGCCAACAAGGGTTTCGAAACGAAGGTTCCGGAGAGCGAGTCAGATTCTGGGTACCTGTCGGGCCTGCTGAGCGGGCCGCTGTCGGAGGAGAATGTGGAGATAAAAGAAGAAAGTGATAGTAGGAGAGTGATCAGTGCCAGTCCGCAGCCAGAGCCGCTGGACAGTGGCCTGGACTTGCAGATATCGGACCAGTTATCCAGTTTGTCCTTCAAGGATTACACGCCGACGGCCGAGCCTCTCTTGGTGGACTTGGAAGACCACAAGAGCAGTGCGCTACCGCAGTTGGACAGGCTCTTTATGCAGGACGACGATGGAGACACGTAAGTGTTTTTATAATCATTCTCATTCTAACTTTCACCAATCAAGCTACAGTATTGCATCAGTGAAGTCAGTCAGTGCTGTTTCTGCACAGACCCTGGTGACCCGAAGTCACTGTGATACAGGGTGAAAGCAACTCTTACTTCATTCAAAGATTGATAGTCTGCTATTAGTATATAATGGCAATAGATACCAGTCCATATTTAATTATTCCGGCAGTCTGATCGGATAGCACCCAGCAAGTGCAACCAGTAGTGCCTGTAAATAAGTTCTTACGAGTACTAAAATAAGGCAAAAATTACACAAGTACTATTTTTGAACGTAGAGTTTATTTATTTGCAATCTCTTGTGGCAGAACCTTACACAGTAGTCTTACATAGTTTATTGTTGTAGTTTTTAGTAAAATTTGTGCATATATAGCTGCACTGGCTTTGCATAGTAATGCAGAGATGTTGCAACTCCTACAAAGTCTAGCTGCACAAGTCTGAATTTGGTTTATACCTTTTTTTTTTGGTTTGTTCATCGTTAACCACACGACATAGCATAGTGCAACTCATAGTACAAAAAACCTTTTGTCAATTTTCACGGGACCTGAGATAAACACACACATTTACTCACTCATGCACACTTGTGAAATTTTATGTCTCTGTGAACACACACCTAATCAAGGGGCAAGTGTAACAAAAATTGATCTGATATTTTTAGGTAAGATCTGAGGCAAAGTACTTACTTAGTGTACGTAATGACTAGTGACCTTTAATGTTCATGTGTAAAACAATATAGTTTTTTACATGCAGAACATTAGTTTGCTTTATTTATTTTATTGGTTTTCATTTAGTGGTCATGTGATGTGTGTCTCTAAATTTAAATAGATAGAGGTATGTTGTAATTTATCTTTTAAATAAATAGGCATGCCCCCAGATGTGGGAAGGTCACGTTATATCTGGGTTTTTACACTTTACAATTATGATGATTAAAAGGCCAAATACCATTCATTGTTTTATATCATTGATTCATTTTGCCTTTATCTACTCTGATTAACCTTTAAATATAATCCCTAGCTTAATTATTAATTTCCATAAGTGTAGCTCTCGCCCAGGTGCTACTTACTCTGCTTACCTGTTATGTAATGGTAGCAGTCATATAAACTAATCAAACAAACAATATTCAATACTACAAGATGTGGTACTGCACTGGAAAGGCGTTGACTATCTTGCATCTGTTTTTTACAGTAAAATAAACAAAATCTTGCAATTACACCCCCTTAGGTACGGGGAATGCAAATCAAAATTATTGGAGTTCCTGCAAAACTTAACATATGATAAGACTGAATCACTTATTTCTAATTATTTGCTGAGAAACACACTCAGACATACACATACACAACACACAAGTATACCACGTCTGCATTGATTTAAGCTTTACTTTTATTTTATTTCTGTACTATTTATTTTGTTTTTTAAGTTATGTAATTCCTAAATTTTATTTCTGTATTCCGAACTTTTGCCTCAATAAGTAATAGGTAAGTAATTTAATGAAAAAATTATATAACCCATCAGTCACCAGTCATAATTCTGTACGGGGTAAATACTTAATTAATATCAAATTCAGAGTAATGCCATGAATCACTCCTACAAATACTAATAAAATCAGTACAACACAATGATTAATAAGGGAAAAACTCTAAGCAATGGCTTCCCAGACTGACTAGTATACTTCCTGGTATGAGCTTGCTTTAAGTAACGGATGTTCATAAAAAAACTCTTTTATGTCATAATTTTTTTTACCATTGGTTTCATATTATTAAGTAACTATTAAAGCTTTATTTAAAAATAAATAATAAATGAAATCATAAACATCATAAACCATATTACATTCATTTCTGTCTAAAGATGGTACCTATTTAGTAAAATAAGAAATGTTTGGTGTGTGTTAATGACCCTGCTAGTCAAGATTTTATTTAAATAGTAACACAATACATCAAACAATGATCACTGCTTAAACATATTTGTCTATAGCATAAAAAAATTTGGTAGGTACTGACCATTAAACAGTTATCTATGTATAAGTTCATAGATACATCATATCAACGGTTACTAAATAGGTCATCACAACCGAATCTTGTAGCTTATGTTTAAATGAGATAAGCAAAAAGTTGTACTGGCGTGCTAACGTTTTTGCCCACATTATCTACAACACCACACATGCTTTAATTTAAACACATAGTTCAGACTGAACTTACTATGAAAAACTCCTACTAAATTCTATGACAAGGCACCTACTGTTAGAATAGAACCTTTAATATGGGATAGAAGTAAAACGCTTGATACTTCCACAATATATTCTGAACTGTCCTCCATAATTATATTGTACACTTATATTGTACATGTCACACTTTTTACTTTTCCGTTATAACTTGACCACCTTCTTTCTTGTTATTTCGTTCACTCGGCTGCGCCGCCTCAACCGTCAGTGGCCAGCATTCCATGCCAACCCGTTACACTACTTACCTCGAAGAACATTTTATTAATCTTGGTATGAAATCGATAGCTCTAAAACTTAGGATACATTTGATAAGAAAGGAAGTGCATGTCAAATGGACGATAAAATGAAAACATTTGTATGCAAATGCAACGTGTTATTTCGCACACTTTATGCAAGCAAGCTCGAAGCAGCCATATAAATGCAACAGGTTATATTTTATCGAAACGTGTGTAAATATAAAATTAATTCCACTTTCTTCGAACCTTGACGATCCAACTACAATGCACCTCAAGACAGCCGATCTTGAAAGGCCAGCGACTTAATCCAGTGCGTGATACCAGCTGGTTAATTGTGTAACTGAAGCCGATAGCGATACCGAGAGTATCGTTATCGGCTTCATTACGATCCCGAGACACTCGTAATCAAATAGGACAAATGGTGAATGAAAACTGTTTTTTTTTTGTCTCAAAGGCAAAATCATTCTCACAATCAATCGGTGCGCCATTTGTCGTATTTTATTACGAGAGTCTGGGATCGCAATGAAGCCGATAGCGATTCTCTCGTCTTCCATCCATCAGCTTTTAGAGGTCCACTGCTGGACTTAGGCCTCCCCTAATCGACGCCACTCCGTCCGGTCCCGTGCCCTCTGAATCCAGCGGTTGCCCGCTGTCTTCTTCGGGTCGTCACTCCACCTCGTCGAAGGGCGGGCTCTCGTCATCATACACTTAACCTGCAGTGTTGTGTTGCAGGCAATTACACATCGCCTCGGTGCACGGGTGCCAGAAGTCCGTGAGCACGCTGATCCGCGTGTGCCCGCAGAGGGCGTGGATGGACGTGTGCAACGACTACGGGCACACGGCGCTGCACCTCGCGGCGCTGAGCGGGCACAGCGTGGTGACGCGCATGCTGGTGCTCGCCGGCGCGTCGCTGGACGTGCGGGACGTGGCCGGCCGCACGCCGCTCCACCTCGCCGTGGAGACCGGCGACAAGCTCTGCATAGAGTCCCTAGTCATCCCGTCGCCGAACAACACGAGAGACAAGGTGGCGCGGATACGGATACTCAACATGCGAGACTACAGAGGTAACACATGGATTTCTTTATGTTATTTAGCGCTTGAATTTGCCCGCGGCTCCGCCGGTGTTAGCCCTTCGCGTGGTGGGAAAAGTGGTATGTTCAGAGGCTCTGAATGGTGTTAAGTACTCCGTTCGCGTGATGGAAAAAATTGCATGTTCAGAGGCTCTGAGTGTTTACTACCGGAGGCTTATGTCCAGCAGTGGACTCAAAAGCCGATGTATGGACAGGGAAAGGATGGATCTTCACTGTCAAAATTTCATGAGTAAAACTCATGGAAGTACGTGTCAAGGGACAGTAATTAAAAAAAAAGAAATTTTTGTTTGGTTTCTGCCTCCAGGAGACGTTTCGCCACGCGAGGAGTTAAATAAGTTTACATTTTTATTAATTTATCTCCCATTCGACCCTCCTTGGGGGATGGTTTTAGACAAAATTTGCGTACGTCCTTTTGCAAAGGTCAAGAATCCGATAAGTACTCTTCGCGTGATGTCTACACAGACAAAGAATTTTA
>DWLO01002956.1:0-11658 GCA_018245335.1 Dalla quadristriga | reverse complement strand
GCAAGTATAAGTAGTGTAGTCTAAAGTCCAATCTAGCTTTAGTTTGCTTTTATCAGAGAGCATTCAGCCATAGTTCGTCGATAACGATAAAGAGACGAAAACGTAAAAACTCGTCACAGAGGTAAGTATGGAGCGTTTTAATGTTTTCAAAGATTGAAAACAACAACAAGTTCAAAAAGAGGGGCAAGTTTAATAAATTTATTTAATCAAATTTAATCTCGTCAGAAAGTTTCACAATTCGAAAGATTCTGGAACTGTTAATGGAACTGTCTTCGTCCGTAACTCCAGTGTCTGGAACCGATCTTGAATGAAAAACTGACAGATTAAATTAAGTAGGGTCGATCTGACGAAGACACTTGCGTTTTGTATTTGTCTTCAAGTTGGAATTGAAACAGTCTATTTGAAAAGGCATTGACAACATTTTCTGATTGGTTTTTGTTATTATAGGGCTGCAACATTTTTGTGTTTTAAGTGTCATCATCACAACGAGTTAGTGCTCTTAGTAAATATTAGTAACCGTCTATCGCCGCCGTTAGTAGTCCTGTTCGAAGCTGGTCACAGATGACAATGGACGGTACAGGTTACAGATGATAATGGGTTGCTAACCCTGAGGACTGAGGTGATCGCCTCTTGTATAAGTGTAACCGGCATCCACACCATACAACCGGACCACAATTGTTGATAAACAATTAATTTACGGCAGAAATGGCTGTGGCGCTCGTACCGCCCCGGGCGAATCCTATACAGATTATACCACCTGGCAATTCGGATTTTATCGAAGGGTGAAAGTGTATTTGTTGGATTGTCCTATAACGCAACAACGGAGCAACGTATGGACGTGATTTTTTGCGCAGAGATAATACAGGGACCATAGAGCGACCACGGGCTGCATCTAAAAAAAAGGAATAGAACTGGGATAAAAGTTTATTGTATGTTATGAATTTTACGCTGACAGAGCCACGGGAAAATTATGGTTAAATATATATTTGAAATAATTTAATTACACAAGTTTATTCACAAAGGACGCCAAGTGAACGCTTAATTGAATCTCAATTATCTTTCAAGAAGAGCAAGAGAAGCAAATGAACTGTAAATAAAACAAATCGGTGATTTCCCTGTAAATCTCTAGTAAGATAAAGTGGCAAGCCCTTATATCAATATTGACGGCTTTAGCAAAACAAATCGACTGGTACTTCGTAGGTTCTGAAAATCCTATAAATAATTGAGCGCTCCAGTTGTACTAAGCTGAGACAGCTACGGGTTCTGTAGAACAGAGAAGATCATTATTTATTGTTAACTAAAATTTCATATCCATCCCACACGAAGCGTGCATTTATTTATTTTATGTTTTTACTAGGAGAGAGGGACTATTATAATAATAATTTTACCTTGGCTTTTATATTATATATTATTTAATTGATTGTTAATATAATGTAGTAACAACAAAGTATACAATACAATATTATATATATAAACAATACATTATAATACTATTTATAATAATAATAATAAATTTTAGTTAAAGATAATACAATCCCTAATTGTTGTTAGTAATAAGTAGTAAAAAATGTGGCCTATGACTATGTTGGTAGTAAGTAGTACAATAAAAAATGAAATAGTGTAATGTAAATAATGTATATAATGCAAATATAAATTCAGAGGGCTCATTATCGCGCTAGTACCATATTATCCTGTTATTTTCTCTTACATCAATGCTTAAAACATGTGCGGCATAGAAACTACATGGGCGCGTGCCTGGGAATTGAACCCCGGACGCCGCGGGTAGGAGGCCGCAGCCTCGGATATCATCGCTAATAAAAAGTAAGAAAGTAAAAATTGTAATTCTGTATACAATTCCGTTCTTTGGCGCGCTCGCTGTGCTTAATAGCTATTTTGAAATATGGCTAGTGTTGAGGAAAGAAACTGTAAAAATAATGGTATTCAGCCGAGCAGGCTATAAAGTGGCCGACTGAAACTAAAGGAACAAAGGAAGCAAATTAAATAAATGTGCTTTTTAGGTACAGTTTGTTTTTACTATGTTACCACTTTGTTGCGTTTGCGTTGGAACAAGGTAATAATAATTAGAGGACGTCGCTTTAATACTTGAGTTTTTTGCTTTTAGCTTTGATTTGACCTGTGACAACTTGGTAATTAATTAAGATGCTATAATAATTAATTAACATGAAATAGTACCTATTTAATAAAATATGTGTTGAATTAATACAATGTTAATACACATTTTGCAAATAAAATTATAAGGAGAATAATCTCTCGGGAGAAACACATCGTATAATAATCATCGAACGTCACTTACAGGTAAGTTCGTTTGATATTCTAATCTGTTAGAATACCTAAATTATATTTAAAAATTATTATATTTTAGGATTATTCATAAACTGTATTATTATTATTATTAGTTTTATAGATTTTATCCTAACGAACAAACATACAGTTAGTAAGTGCCCACCGTTAGTTAGTTAGTTATAAGTTTTCCAAAAAGAAAAAATCAGGACTTTTAAAAATGTAAATAATAAAACCCGTTTTAAACCCATTTTGGAGAGTGTGCAGAATGACTACAGCAGCTACAGCTTCGGCGGTTTTAAATATTTGAAGAAAACTATACTTAAACTGTAATCATACGTGCTTAAGTATAGACTACTAACTGTTCAACTCCTATAATTCATTGTATCAGTCGTTACTTTCCGGAAATCCATTGTTATAAAGTTCCGTTAACTCTACTTTGCAACAATCCGCGAGCTAAACGTATGATGGTGTATACTTTCATGCATACAACACCTCCCTCCCTCCTATATAGGATAACATGCACTTGCAACAATGATCACTATACACCAACGTACCCACACTTATTTCACCCCAAAGAAGTGCATCTTCAGGCTAAGTAGACTCTACTTACTTCTACTTATCCTGATGATAATGTTTGCTATTTTCATCACATAAAAACTTTCCCGAGTGAGCTATGTACAGGTTCCACTACCTCTGAAACCGCTAAAGATAAAAATTATCGAAGTTTCCATTTCCTCGGAATAGGCCTTTCCAGTCTAGGTTCATTTTAACGAAGCTCCAAGCTAACGAGGAACACTTTCCTGTCGCTGCATTGTCGCTTGCCCTGGAGTCGGGAATTTGCGGCGAAACTTATTGTGACCTGCTTTGCAGATAGTTACTGCAACTTTGATATCACCGGTTTGCCGCTTAAAAGTTTTTCTATAGGAATTTTAGTAAAGTTTATTGAATTGCGATAAAGTTTATTATGATAAATAGATAGTGTGAAGCAGTGATATCCACAACCCCCGATAGATGGCGCAATAACTAAAAGGTGACTGTACCCCCGAGTGTCAAATTGGCTGTCAGATATACTCTATGGACTGAGTTATTGGTGACGTTGTTTGTCTGTATCCGTATTTTCTCGAGCATTATGGTACAAAAACCGAGTGAAAAAAAATACGCAAATATTATTTTGTGACTCAATTGTCACATATGTGTTTTACAATAAATCCCTTATTGTTGACTGTTCCACATTTACAAAAGTTATTACATTATTTAACAGTACATGACCGTCTACTCTGATTCGAAGTACAATAATGTTTATATTAGTAAGCGTTTACTAATATTATAAACGCGAAAATTTATTTGTTTGTTTCTTTGACACGCGTTGGCGCCACTCAGTGGCTCCTGAGGTTTTGGATCTAAATTTGTCGGGCGATCCCGATAAAGCAAGGTGAGTATAGCCGCGTATTCACTTAAAATGAATACGGACACTATATATATCTGTTATATCTAAAACGGTCTTTTAGTAATAGACCTTAGCGGTTGCACTTTTAACTGTTACAAATTCTCTGCATTGCGAGATTTCACGCGGACAAAGTCGCGAGCACTTACCAGTTTTAATATAAGTAAGAACAACGATATCATGGTATCTATGTCCATCAGTTTCCCGTCCGTCGGTTTCCCGAGTCTCCTGACACAACAACGGAGCCCTGCCACTAATTCCCAGACGCCTGTAATCAAGTGTCAGTTTGTTGTTTCGCTTGAAATTCGAGATAACGAATTTGGGATCACTTTGTTACAGTGTTTGTCTTGAAAGGTCAAGGGTTAACTGTAATAACAACGGTTCTAGTCAGATATAGAACTTGACTTCGACAGTTTGTTCGTTTGTTTCATTTCTCTTATTATGAAAAGGGTCTATGAGACGTGTAATGAGTAAATGCTTGAACTTTCACAATGATATGAATGCGTTGGTTAGTGACCCTGTGTGATGAGGCGGGAGTTCCGGGTTCGATCCCCGGCTGGTACAGACATTCATTTGGATGATAAATGTTTTTATTTGGGTCTTGGGCGTAAAATTGTGTTGTTTTCAGTCCTATCAATCCTTATATCAATAATCCTAGTACGGGGGTGTGAGTATTATTTATTTAATGATAATTATTATATTCTGACACATTCTAACCACTTATACCACTACCACATCCATATCCATATCCATTGCGTCGCAATTTTGTGATAAAGGTAGCAAACGTGCATGCAGTCCCACTATCCACTGCCGCCCATGGACATCTGTGTAAAACATTGAATAGGACTGTACGAGGGACTGTTACTTGGTAGTTAGTAGTGATAATATATGGTGTTAGGTTGGTTAGTAGGTATTCATTGGTCAAAGGACTGTGTGAGTTAATTCTATTAGTAAGTATCAGTAATCGTCCAGTTAGTAATCTTTAGAATTTGTCTGATTCGAAGTTTAACATCCAAGTCCCGAGTACAAACATGTATCTGCCGAATTAATGAATATCTACGCTGGCCGGGACCGAACCTTTTGTCAGGATCACTTTCCCGCGCATCACGGAGTGGCCATCCCTTTTTTAAATATCCCGGTAGAGTAATCGAAACAGCTAGTGTCGACAGTTTAAATAACTTGTAAACGAAGTCAACAATCAGATCTGTTAGTTTACGTAGCCTGACAACATTTGAGTACAAAAAACATAGCTTTTCTGCACTGTACGTGTACATTGACGCTTTACTCTCGCATACATTTGCTTTTTTATTGTTCACTTCGATCAATGTTTTGTTTCCAATAAACGCGTCTAGTTTGGTTTTTAAATATTGCGATAAAATACAACATGTATAACACGAAGACTCGAAATGTTGACATTCAATAGTATGTACGAATACGTAGGACTTGCTTGGGGAAGTTATTACAACGATATCCCTAATTCATAGAAGTTTTCCTTACGGTACGATCGCGATATTTTCAAAAAAGCTGCATATTCTCAAAAACTGGAAATACTTTATTGTTATGACCCCAAATTAAATAAACAACCATGGTGATTTGTTTAGTATAATAACTAGTAATAAAGTAACGTTAGGAACTCTACCAAACTTTTACTTCCGAAACTACGACCGAATTATTTAGATATATTCTCAATAAACACATATTACAGAAACATAAACCAAACTGTCTGTGAGTCATTAATCTTTACGATTTGAATTGGCTCGATTTATGTGTACAGGACGCATGGAGGGCATGAAGTTAGTTCACATTAAAATGGGCAGTTGCTTATGATACTTTTGACGTGACCTTATGAATCGCCGCGTATTCGAGGACAGCGTCGGGCGAGGCGACGGCAAGAGCGGAGCGGTCGACAGATCAGCAAGAATCGGGTGAGAAAGTGTAATGTCTGCAAAATACTTATCAAAAGCTACTGCCATTTGTTCATCCGACTTGAGGAGAGTGTTGTCAATAATAAGTTAATTTACATAATTTCTGGCTTTGACTGTTCCAGTTTTGGCATTAATAATGTTCCAAGTCATTTTAATTTTATCTCTACTGTATTTAATCTTGTTTCTAATGTGTAAAGACTTGGCCGCGGAACATACTACTTTTATGGATTCCTGGAGTCGCCCAATCAATAATTGATTTACAATTCCATCTTCTATATTCTGCGTAAAGGGTAAACCGTTCCTCACTATCGCTTACATGTTGCATAACCGACAACTTTTTTAGGGAATCGCCTACAAGTGATTATTACGCTTCCAGAACGTTGCCGTACCATTGCAAGAATTTGATGCAAGGTATTCTTATACTTGCTATAAAAACAAATGGCATGTGGTTGCCGTAGTCTCTTTAGGAGTATTTCAGACCGATCTTTTATTTATAGCCCAGGTAGATTTTTGTAATTTTCTTAAATTTTAATACTTTGTAAGTTCCGTGCTAAGTTAGTAGAGGTCAACTTATGAGAATGAAAGAAAATTACAAAAATCAACCTTTTTGCTTCAGTTTGCCGTATGATTTTGCTTTTTAGAAAACGATCCTTATAAGAAACTCTATCGATTAGTGCAATAACACGGGGTGTGTTTTTTTTGCAAAATCACCGGGTTCGATTTCCGGCTAGTAACGTGATATTTCCAAAAATGTAACGTGCATCATTTTGTTTTTTATCAAAATCGTCTCCGAGACTCCTTTTAACGTTTTCGACATTTCTAGTACTTTCAGATTAGACCTACCTGCCTTTTATATTGGACAAGTTTTGCACGAACAGAGCAACGGCTTATTAAAATCCAAGTACTGATATAATGTGTTTTCGTTCTTATACCTTATCCCTACATTCGGGGCTTCCTCAGGAGACACTAAGCGGCGCCTACGCCCTTGGTTCACTACGTGAGTATAGCTGCGTACCTATTTAAAATTAATACGGACACTCAAGAATCGTTTATTGGCCAGTAAAAAAAAAATACTGTTTTTCGAAATTACACGAAGTCCCGAACTCACAATAGTAATTAATACGTTTGGTCTGAACGATGCCTAAAGGGAATATTTGAATAAAGTACCTACTAACTAAGAAGACATCCCTTTTTGATATTGTTTGTACCAAAGTATATTGTTACGAAACGTGCCTACAAAGTATCTTCAACAAGATACTTATATAAGGCATCTCTTAATAATTGCATTTGAAATGTTAAGGGCCCTGGAAAAAGGTTGATGTTTTATTTTCTTCGTCTTCGATTTCGTTGTATTCAACGTAGAGACCGTTTTTTTATTTTAACATTTAGTTCCCAACCCGTTTCATCCATCCATCAGGCTTTAGAGGTCCACTGCTTGACATAGGCCTCCCCTTATTGACGCCCCTCCGACCGGTCCTGTGCACCCTGAATCTCGCGGTTTCCCACTGTTATCTTCAGGTCGTCAGTCCACCTTGTCGAAGGGCGGCCTGTGCTCCTCCGACGAGCTCAACGTTGAACGTGTTTAGCAAATTGCACCCCGGGTCTCGTCAGTTGTGCGGACACAGGTTAATAAAAGAGCTCTCCAATACGATAATATGTCTTAAATCAATAAGTTTTTCTCCATCTATTTCTTTACCTGCTCAAAGTGTATGAGACCTCTTGACCCCTTCTATTTACCGTCTAACTTTTTCGGTACAAAAGTTTATAAGTAATCCATTCCTTATTTTGTTGCTATGTTCAGGGAACGGAGATTGAACGGGTTCTGCGTTGAGGGATTACTTCTAGGATCCCGTGGGGAAACGTTTGAAATGGATCCTATCGTAGGCTTCTTTTTTAAACGTTCAAATATTAATGTTATATTCAAAATTCTAAACCGGTACTTTGACTAAGCAGTTTAGTTAAAAGTTGTTTTAACTAAAGAATATTGGGTAGACCTTATGCCAAAGAGGTCGACAGGACCTCGCCAAGCAAGTAAATTAATTTACTTTTTTGTGTACCTTGATAAAGCCAGCCTAGACCCTAACATTATCTATCCTATCTTTATTAGTTACTTTATTTCTCCAGTAGTTTTGACCGATATATACTAACCGATATATATTAACCATACTGACTTTCTAGAATAGTAACTAACACTGATTTTTTACTATTTTTACTTTTGATTTGTATTGTTATCTCGTACAATTCCGACTTTGCAACCTACCGATCTGCAAATGTTTTTATAATACCCTATCCTAAAACTACAATACCCTAAAACTATAAGAAATACCTCCAACCCTCGCAAATATTACCTGCTTGCAAATTTTAAAGAACATAGTAAATATAAATTTGGCTCAGGAATAAGTAGCATAAGGTAAGTATGATTTAATTCTATAATTATTTACTTGTATAATTGTGAATATTAGTTTGAATAAATAAAATAAAATATATTTTCAAACAAAATTACTTTTGACCGGAAGAGTTTGACCGTGAATTTTATGTCTTAAAAGTCCAAGAGAACATATGAAAAAATTAAGTAATACCTATAAATAAAATAAAGGTAATAAATAAATATAAAAATAAATAATAAAAATAAAAAAAGTTTTATACAGTTTTTTATGTAAAGAATATTATTAACCGACAGAAAATAACTAACAACGATTTTAAAAAAAACTACTCCATACCAGCTGATTTAGCAAATAATGTTTTGAACCAGTTACAGCCAAAGTGAGCTCGCGCTTGACCGAATCGAAGTTCTGACTAAGCTTTGTCGTATCGTATGACATTCTTTCAGCCTTCGGGTAATCGGCGTATACAGGACGTGGGTAAGAATGCGAGGTCCATGCTGTTATTCCGTATCCCTTTTTGTGTTATATATCAGGCAACTGTCTTTTCCCACCGTCTACTATATTACAAACTAGGAAGCGCTCGCGACTACGTCCGCGTAAAATTTCGATATACAGAAAATTATAAACAGTGAAGATTAGTTGCTATTGCAAGAAATTTTACCGAGTCTAATCTAATATTATATAAATGTTAAAAGTGTGGAAAATTGTTCTATATGGGACCTAATGTCAATTAAATAGCATATTCTATTTAATTATTGACTTGAATTTTATTATCACAAACAGACTCTCCAATTTTATTTATTGGTAAGATAAGATAAGATGTTAAAGTTTGTGTGGATATCTGTTACTCAATCACGCAAAAACAACTTAACTGCTTCTAATCGAATTTGGTGTGAACATAGCTGACGCCGTGGAACAGGACGTAAACTACAAAAAAAAAAAAAACAATAAAAAACCCCCAATGAATAGAAGATGCAAAAACAACATTCACGCCGGGTAAAGCTAATAGGGCATAAACTTAGATACTATACGAGTACATAGGCTCCGGAGAAAATGAACTAACTTGGGTAATGACAGGGAGATAAAGCCGATTTCAGACTCGAAACATCTTTCCGCGATCTTAAAGCGAATTAGAATAGACTCTCCTAACGAACTTTGACTGAAAGTAATGTGACTTTGAGGGCCATTCGTCTTATTTCAGTTTTAAAAGACGACGGCTTTTGTTCGAGTTGATTGTACGTATTTGAGTGGAGAATCTACTGGGTATTATAAGATAATTCGAAGTGCTTTATACTTACAAATTTTACTGTTGATGCCGGGAAAGCGCAAAATGCATTATTCCCAGAGATCAAACAGACGTTTAAAATGAATTTCCTAGGATCAGAACAGAAAAAATTACCCTTTCCTAATATCCCACCTAATAACTCTTACCAGAAGTCTCCTTCACTTCTGAAATGTTCCTCGTGCCCACTATGCCCACGGTTCCGCCCGCGTTAAACCACCCCACGAATCGTGCATATTTCCGGGACAAAAAGTCAAGCTTATGTCCCTTTTCGGCACATGATATAAACGCTAAACGCTTAAATAAATAAAAATAAATACGTTTATATGTTTCAAAGCAGCTTTTTTTTTTAATTATAGCTCAACGAACAAGCAGCCGGGCCATCTGATGGTAAGTGGTCACCAGAGGCGACGCCAGTGCGTCGCTGGCCCTTAAGCAGCTCCTTTTGCGCCTTATTTGAAGAACCCCATGTCATAGTCCACTGAGAAAACCTCAGACGGAAGCTCGTCCCAGAACTTACGTGTTCGCGGAAAAAAAGATTGCGCGAACACAAATCAACAAACATACTTTTGCATTTATATTATAAAAAGTGAAGTACAGGAATCCTGTTATCCTTAACATCTGTCCGAGTTTATAAACAATTCCTAAGCTGGCTACCATCTGATGCAAACAACAAACTTTACCCAATAAAATTGGCCATTGACCACTGCCCATTGTAAATATCAATTCTTTACCATCCATCAGCCTTTTAAGTCCACTGGTGTGCCCTAATCGGTTCCACTCCGCCCAGTTCCCCGCTGTCTTCGGGTCATTGTCGGTCACCTGGTCAGAGATGGCCTGTGCTCCGTTTTTCGAGTAGTTGTCTCCATTCGAGGACCTTTCTTCCCTATCAGTTATAAGTCCTCCGAACGGTGTGCCCATTGCCACTTTAGCTTACTTTTTGCGTGGAATGTCGATAATGTTTTTTCGCCTACAAATTTCATAATTTCTGAATCAGTCTTAATTCTATACAACCCCGTGTGAATTACCAATTAAAACGCACAGGAGTGATTATACAAAACATACACGTAGCTGTGCAGATAGAGCCTTAACGAGCGTGGAAGCTGAACAAAGCCGTGTACACGCCACCTCGTTTGCAAACACCTAGCAGCGAACAATCGACCTACCGGCATCGATCACTGCGTAATAATCAGTGATGTTGTGAAGCTTGATTTCCGAGCTTTTAAGATAATTATGAAATTCTGGAAACACGCCGAACGGTTCGTAGTGCATCGATTGTTATTTACTAATTCTATGATAATTTAATTTCAACTTCAAAAGTTACCTACTTTTTATGATTGTGTGTTGCTTTAAATTAATATAATATTTAAACTAAGTTTCCCCGCTTTGTTTGGCAGAAAATGCGGTCAGCACGATGCCAAAATTAAAAAAAAAAAAAAAAGGCTATTGGTAGCGAATGCCATAGGTGTATCATTCAATCCTAGTACACAAGACGATGGTGCATACTCCATCACGCTGCTCCAAGTGCTGTCTTCATTTGATAAACTTGGGGGCGCACACAATATTTTATGCCGTATCTAAGTAGAAACTTTGACAAATACAAATCTTTATATAGGTAAGACTGATAACAATCAATTTAAATATGGAAATGATACATTACGGCAGAAATCATCGCTTATACGAGTATGTTATAAACCAGTCAAAGTATATCTGTAATTAATCTGTTACAACTCTTTAAACGCGCTACGTAAATAACGTAATAACGTCATTCTTTTGTTACAAAGTTTCCGGATTATGTTATAAGTACACACCCAGGCTTTGTGGAAGCAAAATGGTAATGAATTTCAACTTTAACACTTCAGCCATACCGGAGGTAGAATGAATGCTAAGTTTAACATGGGCCGTTCGGGTAATTTATGCGACTTACGCAGATGGTAATTATGACTAAGTGTGCGTAAATTAGAAACTACAAGCTCGTGAGACTTGAGTGAGCGAATTTATCGCTTGAGTTATTGAATACGTAAATATGTTTGAAGCTGTGGTAGCCGAGTGGATTAGATTTCGTCTTTCTACGAAGTTCGATTCTAAGGTAGCAAGTTCGACGTTTGGTCTAAGTTAATAATAAAATAATGTATACTATACCAAGCTACGACCTACGTAGGTGCAAAAAAATCAAATTGCTTCCCAGAAAACTGCTTTCCGTAAGCTGAAATTTTATCGGTCAAGTGCGAGTTGGCCCGCCAAGTAGAATAGAATAGAATAGAATAGAATAAAGCTTTATTTCTCATAAACCCTATTACACACAAAAACATACCGGGT
>DWLO01002955.1:0-11663 GCA_018245335.1 Dalla quadristriga | reverse complement strand
TTTATGCTTAGATGTACCAACAATAGCAATAAACGCACATAAAAAAATGTAATATTAAATTATATATAGGTACCTAACCTATCGATATTTTATTTTAAATATCCAAATTGAACCAAATTTAAACTACACGCATATACCCAATTATCAAAACGAATTACTTACAAGAATAATATATATATCAAATAATCACGTCAAAGAAGATGGCAACATACTAATTTCCAATAAATGTATTTTTGTGAAGCGGACTAGACTATTTATTCTTCTTAAGAAACGTAGTGAGTACTTAACAAAATAAATATTGAAATTCGTTATTATACTACACAATAATCTGAAATGTGTGTTTGTGTAAATCTCATTAGATTACATTTTACATGATTTTACATTTTACCGTTATTGGGGGATGGTTGTTAACATCTCCTTTGGCTAAGAGGAATAAGATAAAATTATGGCCGTTGTATTAATATTAGATCTACATGTCTAGTACTGTAATTGTACAAAGAACAGAGGTATGAAAAATTCTTTCCAGTAGCGAAAAAGTCATTTATGTTAAGCATCGCCAACTACATTATGTGAAACATTATATTATATAACCTTTAAAGCCAAAACAAGTGCAGCCACTCCCAACATCTTACCTAGAATCCAGTTTACAGAGACATCCTGAATAAACGAAATTTGGAAACAATTCATTAAAGCCAATTATTAAGCTATGCTTATACAGAAATATTTCATTGGAACTATAAAAATGTTTTTATGAATCGCAAAACTTTAACTATCCTATCCTATAGTAACATTATCTATTTTTGCAGATGTGAAAATAATGGGCAGTATAGTTGTGCTTTTGGTCTTCTTCTTTCTATTTTTATAATTAAAATAATAATTACATACAATACACTACATAATAAAATCAATTAAATTAAATTAATAAAAAGATAAAATAAATTAATAAACAATTGTTTTGTAACATTCTGCTGTTTCCGATGCTCTTTCTTTTACTCTATCTCTCTCTTAATTTTTCTCTTTCTCACATTATTTGTTCCAAGCGTTATTTTTGGATTCTGAGTCAAAACCCAAGCATTTACACTTGTAGAATAGAACATTCAATAAATTCTTAGCATCGCCATCAATCCATCCCGAGCCTGCTACTAAGCACGGGGCTCCTCTCAGGATGTGATGGGTGTATGCTATAGTTCAGCAGGCTGGTAAAGTATGCGTTGGCAAGCTTTACACGTTTTTAGGAATATTATGGAGAAGCAGGCATGCAGATTTCCTCACGTTGCTTTCCTTCACCGCCGTTAATACAAGCGATATTTTATTTATTTATATTTTTTTTTTACATATGCTTGAGGTTTGAACTTTGGAGCCCCTGATTAGGACCGAAAACTGAACCACTCGTCACCAGTTCTTATCGAATTTGATGAATTAACCTGGCTTTGTAGAATGTTCAGACTATACAGGACGGAACTCCGGAAGTAGATACAGTAGTAGTAGCAGAAGTGCATACCTCTAGAGCTACTCTTCAATTTATATAGATAATTAATATCACATTCAGTGCTCTCTCTTAATTTTAGTGCTAAAGCATAAAATTGGTCGTGCACTAATTATTATTTACATTTGAATAAACAAATTGATTGTTGTTAGTGCATATAAAAATGCTGTGTTATTATGACTATAAAAATTAAAATCAATAAAAGGAAAATAAATCATAAAAAATACATACTCGATCCAATCCCCTATTTACGTATGACCAAAACACGGAGTCCACTTCTTTTAACAAACTTTCACTGAAGTCAGTATTTCCCTTCTGTAACAGAATTCGTTTAACTTCTTTTTTTTAAATGTATTTGGAATATTATCTGGCAGTCAATCAAATTGTCCGCAGTTTATTAGTTCCAACTTAATTAAACTTATTGCCAATTCAAACAAAAATTGTGTTTTTTTTTATTTTACGATATAATCTGTCAGTAATGGGAAATATATTCGGTCAAGTGCGAGTCCTGCTTGCACACTCAAGATTCATTCCATATGACATTAAATTAAATTAACAATTTAAAAAGACATTTGTTTTTAATCTCGAAATTATTTCTTTGACCTTATCAAGTTCAGATAACAATCAATACTAATTAATCGGTAGAGCTGAAGTGAAAGCGTCAGCCCCATTCAGTTTTATTTCATCGGACTGCCCGAAAAACTGCCGTCTAGTTTTCAAGTTCAACAGTTAATTTAGTTTATTATTATTTTACTTATCAACCCCTCCAATATTTTCGTATTTGTTGATAAATTAGAATCTTGCTAGCATTTTAGTGGAAATTTTGGTTTCTAAGTAATAAGACAGCGAGTTTTAATATAATCGACGTATAAAAGATAACTAAGTTCTAGAACAAGCTTTTTTTATTGATTTCTTTATTATTTATATTATTGCCCGAAAAAGGTTAACAGCACCGAATTTTCAGTATGGACTTGATAATCGACCGGAAGGGCGACAATAATGGTCGAATTTCGAACACACGCGATACCAGTATAATTTATCTGTGCCGCAGTGTCCAACGCACTTTCTCAGCCCAGGTCTAGGGGTCACTAGGTTCACTGTAAAATAGTGGAAGCGATTTTGATTTGTTTCTTGTCTATTACTTACATTATTATTATTTATAACGCATACCAGTTACTTTTACCCGCGCCCACCGAGTCGTAGTATTTTAACACAAAATAAAGAAAACAATATAATAATAATTTAAATCTAATTTTTGTTTCGAGCCTACTTGCTTATTCTGAATAAGTTTAATGTTCTTATCCCATTGACTAACCGCTAAATGCCTTGAACGGAAAGACAGACATCAGAGCGACAACTATACAGTTCCCCCTTGCCCTTCGGGTATGGGACTCTTAGAAGAATTCTTACAATAAATATCTACGATATTTCTTAATCAAACCAATTTTGAATAGTTACGTATAGGAATTATGTTCCCTGCAGTCTAAAACACTTACCGTTTTTTCACAGCGGCTTTTACAGCGGATTAAGAACTGTAAAATCTTAAATGCTCCAAAAAATGTGCATTTTTTACACTTTTTTTTTTTATTAGATATTATCATGGGTCAGGTCAGCTGACTTAAAGTTCGAAAACTCAGAAGAAGACTTCCGTCGAAAAAGGCTTTGTCCTAATTGAATGACGTTCGCAATTACATGGATATGCGCCTAAACTATTAATCGCATCCGATTTCTTGCTATAGGCGACGCACATATTGTTGTTTATTAATCTAGTTATATATTTAGATATTCTAACATTTCAAAGACAATAAACATTATTCACATAATGTCGCCTCTAAATCAAAATAGTGATTGGCGTTGAAATAAACGTAGACTACATAGTGCACTTTCAAAATTCACACATAAACCACAAATATTAACGAAATTTTGTCTCTTAATTTTCGCGATTGTGCCGTGCGTTCGTGCGATGTGACGTGTTCACGATATCCCGTTATGGAACCGCGAACTTCTATAAAGAAACTCCAGTCGCTCAACAAAGATCAATATGTTTGATCAGAAGTTACGATCGATGCGAAGCTGTTGTCGCAGGTACGTGCGAGCTACTCTCAGTCAAATAATTTTCGTTTTTTTAAATTAACCACTGTGAAATTTATTAGAATACGATATACTACACTTTATTAACTGTACGCACGTTTACATTTGCTATTAACCATTCAAAATAAAATCGCACTGCCGCGATTCAATTAAAGGTATTTATTTTCGCGTATTATTGACCACGTATTTTTGTCTAATTACGGTAGGTAAAAAATGTATTTGACTTACATGTACGAGAGGGCTTTCGGACACTTCAGAAATAACACTCTTGTTGGTGCAATTGATGGGGCTTTCCTGTTATATGCATAGGTTTAATTAATTACTACAAATTTTAAATAAATAATTTAAAGCAATTATACGACATGATTCGCAAGCACAAGAACTACTCTCGGTTTTTATTTCCGGTGATCTAACTGTATATGACGGCGTATAAAGTCACTGTGTAGGGAAAAGCAGGGTTGCTTGTAACTACTTTGCCAAATTATTTATTCACAATTTTTGTTGGAATAGGGAGTTCAATAATAGGGTTTAAGCTAACTTCACACCAAACTTAAGAATCCGTTCAGCAGCGTCTGCGTGCTTGAGTAAGAAACATTTATCCAACCTCACAACAATCCGCAATTATAAAATAAATAGGAGGACAGTAGGATTACCAGGATTCATACTAGCAAAGTAACAATATTGGTCTTGTATATACAGGTAGTTCATGATCGGGGACGTCGGGTTACTCAAGTACTAATACGTTACTAAAATAGGGATGTCAAAACCAGTCTGGCATCTCCGGTAAATACATGTAAGATAAGCATGTGATTTATATAAGCGCATATGTAATAGTTAAGTTCACACTGCGAATCAATTTTGATGTTCAAAGCTGCTGACCGTGGTCGCAGTTGCATTACTTACGGTGTCAGTATCGGAAATCTCGTGATATTCGTGGATATCATCATCCACAGGGCTCGCCTCCCCTTCTTCGCTGTTCGAACGTCCGAGTGTAGCACTTTTCATCTGCAATTTTTTTTACAAACTTTTACTTTTTTACTTTTAACAAATTTTTATTCCACTCTTTTTGCACCCTTAGGGATGGATATTATTATTGAAATTTATAAGGGACTAACTTTTACACAATACACGTACACGTACGTACACGTACACGCTATTTATTAAAAAAATTATCACTCAAATCGGTTCACAAACGCGGAAATATCGCGTAACTTACACACAAAAAATACACATTCAGTCAACATACAAAAATATACTATATGTAAAAACATATGCCGAATGGATAACCTTCTCCTTTTTTGAAGTTGGTTAATAAAACTGATAAGATAAACGGTATAATTGTATAAATACATTTAAATTAATATCAACTATTACAAACATACTTACATACATAATACTAAATGTATTTACAAACCCTGTTCATTATGCTTTTGCTTGTCGTCGGGTCAAGGTTCTTACTGAATATCTTGGTTTTTGTTGTAGGATCAGCTGAAATAAATGTATGCTATCAGTAATACATATAAATTAATATCAGTGCATCAGGCTAAGTATGTAAATGTAAATGTTAAGCGATAAAAATAAAAGCGCAGAGTTCCTCATTAAAGTAAGATTGAAATGAGTTATAGACTAAAGAAAAGCAGACTTGAACATTGACAGCATCTACATGCTGTACATGTCATTCAAGTCTGCTTTTTCTTTACATCTACATGTAGCTAATTTTGAAAGATTTGACTTTTAAGGTGGAGGTCTGCAACTAGGCCCGTTTGTCGTGGTGAAGTATTTGTTTTGTGTCATGTTTAATTCACAATATCGTATGTAAAATTGCTTACGTGAAGTTTCTTCTTCATCACTATCCGGCTTCAATATCGGATATGAGCTGCGCATCGGCAGGGGTCCAACATCTTGAAAAATAATTATTAAATAAGACAAAATACAAACAAAATTAAAGATATTTAATACCGAATTGTTATTTTGGTTAAATTATATCATAATGGTGTCTCAGGAGTAGGTACCTGAGATTGACTGACATGGAGACTACATAATATATGTTACAGGTGGAAGAACCTGTACACGGTTCGCCCGGGGCGGTACCACTTAGCTGGGCAGCGTTCGGGAAGTAGAGACATATTATTATCTATACTCCGTAGCGCGTTGGTTAGTGACCCTGACTAACGAGCGATGGGTCCCGGGTTCAATTCCCGGTCGGGCAGACATTTATTTAGCAGATAAATGTTTGTACTCGGGTCTTCAGCGTAAGCTGTGGTGTATTCTGTGTGACCACTACCGGCAACACGGAATCCTAGTGCGGGGTGTGGAGGAGTAAGCGTTTATTTATTTATATCTTGACATCTAAATTACCTTAGTGATGACTTATGGATCCGATACGTGGTCCTTTACCGTAGGCCTTATTCGAAAGCTCTAGATCACTCTAGCTCTAGAGACAGCAATTCACGGCATTTCACTACGGGTCTGTATCCGAAACGATGAAATCCGTAGACGAACAAAGATCACCGACATACTCGTAGCTCGCAGAATTAGCAAACTGAAGTGGCAATGGGCAGGGCAATGGGCAACGTCGTTCGAAGGACTGATAACCGATGGGGAAGAGAGGTCTTCGAATGGATACCACGAATCGGAAAAAGGAGCACCGGTCGCTCCCCGACCAGATGGACTGACGACATGAAGAAGGCAGCGGGAAGCCGCTGGATTCAGAGAGCGCAGGAGCGGTCGGACTTGCCCCAATTAGGAGATGCCTATGTCCAGCAGTGGACCTCCAAGAGTTTATGAATGGATATACTGACAGTATTAACATCCACTGCCCTATTACTAACGAATACTTACCAATTCATATCAAATAACACCCATTACTAACAGTCCCTCGCAGACCAATTCGAGATATGTCGTAGATGTCCACGGTAAGAAGTGCCTGATGGGACTGTGTACCCGTTTGCTATTCTAATTACATTAAAATTAAAGTAACCGGCAAGAATGTAAGATACTTACATGGTAAATAAACTTCTGCAAAATCAGGATTTAGGTTTGGCGGGTACGGCGGCTTGCATCTGCCGGCTTTGGTGTGCGACGGCGAGTTCAGGAGTGGGATCTCCATGTCGTCTGTTGGTTTGTACGGCGTCACTACTTGATGAGGAGGCTGTGCAAGACAATTTATATATTTTTACAATTTAAAAACGGCATAAAATGTATTTATCAAAATTTGTAGTGTTCCCCTATATCAGTATCCTCGAAATCCGTCAATGCAAACACCTGCGCTTAACTAATGCAGTTTTGTTTTGTTTAAAACGTTCAGTCTTGATGACATCTTGAACGTGACGATTCGGTAGCGTGTTCATCAGTGACCCTGTCTGTCGAGCCGTGGGTCCCGGGATAGATCCCCTGCCAGTTGGATGTTTAAGCCAATGTTTGTACTCGGGTCTTAGGCGTTAAAATTGTGTTTATAGGTTGAGGGGTGTGAGTGTGTAAGCGTTTACAGTGTTTATTTAAGTAAATAATGTCTATTTGCCGAATAAGATAATAAAACACATTACAAATTCATTCATTCCACAGAGGAACAGTCACGATTGCACAAAAAATCAAGATATGCCACAATTGTTTTAATAAAAAAGATCAGGAGTAACCTAAGACAATATTCAACGTCTAACTGTCCCAGTGAAACGAAACACTCTGTATAGCGCTAAGCTTGCTCGAGCTTCTCGCAAAATCATCAGAAAGTATAAAAGCGCTTGCGTGAAAAACTACTAAGCACTCTCGCAAGGTAGTTTGCAAAAACAATTTGCACGTTTTCTTCCGGGTGGACTATACAGCCTAACACAAAGTATTTTTGCATTTCCTCAATGATAAACCCGCAATACCATAGCTACATTCCCAGAAACATATAATAAATAAACACTTTCTGCGATAAACAACGTTTTGATGTCTTCACATACTTTCATTTACTACAACTTAGGACCAAAACTTACGACGCTGATTAATTTGCCCTTCAAGAGAATGAATTTGTAGATGTTTCAGCCGACAGCCACAAGGCTAATCGATTGTACCACCGTAACAGTGTTGGTTGAATGTAGTGGAGTGTATGTACCATGAAAGCATGCAATAATTGGAAGTCCCTACATACGCTCAATATAAGTGACAGTTTTGTTGGTCCTGCCCACCATTTTACAATTTAATCCCGGTCATGATATTTTAGGGCGCGTTCCCAGAATGTCGTGATGTTTTTTTTATCGTTGCACGACTGTCGTCTCTAGCTGTTCCTATTATTAAGTTAATCTGTCAATTCAAGTCAAGTACACCGTAAAAAAGTTGTGGACGAGAGTTAATCGTGTCGTTGTGTATGGAACAGCTTCATTTAAATATACAAGCAACGACACTATAAACGAAACTGTTTGTCGTCATGACTTAGTGGGAGATCGCCATTGTAAGCCGCAAACCTAAGTTTAATGACTGGAATTTAAAAGAAAACGACCGCAACAACGATTTAAGCATTTCTATTATAATACGCGCCAAACTTTATGGCCGCCCTGATCTACGCCCAGTACGATGCGCAGTACATACATTTCGAGTATTGACGGGACGAGCGGGCGGGGCAAGGGGGCGCAAGCGGCGAGTGGCGTCCCCCCGCAACCCGCGCTCACCCCGCCCGCCGTCCTCATTTACATGCGCGAGAGCTAAGTTCAGATCAGGCATAAAGTTTGGCGTGACCTATACCAATAAAATCGCTATTCATATAGCTAAAGCTCACATAAGCGGAACTAAACAAAAAAAAGCTGCTAATGATTACACAATACAATCCCTAATAATTTAAAATTCGACAAACTGACATGCAAAACTCACGTATGTCTTTATTGGTTTGTAGTTTAAAAAACACTCATATCAAATATTGTTAACGAACGAACGTGTGCGTGAGAGTGGGCATCCTGCGAGCGTGATAAGTGCGCTCTATCCGGCGCACGAGTCTGTAGTAGTTCGCACGTAAGAAATTTAAGAGAGTTATAATCGCGTACTGGGCGCTCTGCGAATTAGCATTTCTCAATCCAGTCGTGGATTTCGGTCTCAAATAAACTTCAAATCGATACTCACGCAGCCGGCGGGATCCAAGAATGAAATATCTCCGAAGTACGCTCCGTCGAGGCCTACGTGGCCCGTGTGCTTCACGTCGCCCTGAGGGCTAGATATCATGCTTCTTTGTAAGCTGCGTTTCCCTTGATACGTGTGCCGTTTGACGTCGGATCTGGACAGTATAGGTCGAGCGGATCGGCACGAGCGAGCTGAGCTGCGAGAGGGGAGAGCCGATAGCGCGCTCGGCGCATTATGACGCAGTTTTTGAAAAGGCTGTGAATTAATGATCATGATAATGATGAACCCAAGTAATTAGTGACGTACAATGATATAATGAAACACGGGACCAATTTGTACCATTCCGTAACCCAAATGTGAAACAATGAATGCACCCAGAATAATAATATAATGGTATGTTAGTATATTTAATATAGGCATACATATATTATAAACAATTATATGATTTTTTGACAATTTTATGAACAAAAATATGATTAAAATTAATCAACTACGAATACTTTAGAATTACAAAGACGGCATACTGCCCCATAAAACTTACAGTAATGTTATGTGCATTAGTATTAACCTCTTAAATGTGTTATCTACACCCATCCGTGCTAGGTTCCACAGTCGACACAAACAACTGCTGTCTCGTACTAAAAATTCGTGAGCGCCTCGTTAATATAAGCGGCGAAGGCAGAAAATCTTTGTTATGTATAAAAGAATTTTACTACAATACTTAAAGAGTGCACCGTTGCATTTCCTTGGACAAGGTATATGAACAAGAAGATAAAAGAATGTATTAGACACGGGTTGGCTACGAATAATTTTTGAAATCGCCATATAGAGACCCTCGCAAATAACAAGCGCCAAAGTATTCTGTAGCCAATATCCTAGCAGCCATAGAAATCAGAAAACACGGTTTTAAGTTAGTTAGTTAGTAAATCAAACAAAGAATTTATCTATTATCATTCAACTAAGAAGTGGGAAGAATTATTTCACTCAAAACGGATACCTCAGAATTTCCACCCACCTCTGGCCTACAATATGATTTGGTCTGGTTCGGATCGAACACGCCACACGTACCGCCTGGGAGAACTCCGTACCACATGCCTGTGTTCATATACCTGAAACGAGTTGATAGTTTCCTCCGTCTTATTAACTGTGACTGTTACCAACATGCAAGAAGGCTATCCCCAATAAATTTTTCGAAAAATTATGAACACCGAAAAGAATCACCCCCTGTAGGTTAATGGGAGTTACAAAAAGATTCAATTTAAAATCAAACAGCAGACGTCTATCACCATACGAATGATGCAGGAAATAATGATCGACGAAATGTTTAAGTTATTGAAACAATAAACAAGTGGCCCCCACGTTGCAATAGTAAATCTCGAATTTTCACAAATGTTGCATACATACTCTTTGTTTAGAACCGTTATAATTTGTCCAGCTTTATATTCTAGATAATTTCCTCGCCTGCCATCTTCGTGTTTATTATAATTTACAGTTGCTTGGACCTGCAATCATATAAAACAGACATCAACCTTTATTCTAACTGATGACCACAGAATATGGTGAAGTAGAATAACTGAAATAAAATAATGTTATTAGTTGACTGTTTATATGCAAGCAAGATATGTTTTTTATGTGATACAAACAGCAAAAGAGCATGCAGTAATGCCACTGCCGCCTGTGGACATCTGCAACAAACCTCGAATAGGACTCGTATGACGGACCGTGTTAAAGTTAGACCAGTATTGGTTGTTAAAGGGAACATTTAGCATATGTTAGTACTAGGGCTAGGATCGTCCTGTACGTGGCCGCACTGCATGCCTGTATGCTAGTCATCACATACAAAAGTGGGGCAAGAAACCAGACACAACGTACTGAACCGATTCTATGAAGATTTATGATAACATAGCTGGAACCCTAGAAAATACTACTATTTTCCCCAAAAACCCCAAAACTTTGTGCGGAAAGATTGAATATTACAAGGACAGAGCCGCGGGCTAAGTCTAGTTGTTATATATTCGAATAGCGGATAATGGTCACAACTGTTTTTATTTTTTATTTATTTCATTCTTTATTGCAAAACCTTATCTACGGATTACAAAGGGCGGACTTAATGATTAACGGCATTCTCCACCAGTCAACCTTCCAACCCTGTTCAAATTTCATACCTGTTCAGGTCGAATCCTTCTCAGCATTTGGCACAGATCCTTAAACCTCGGCCGGTCAACCGCTTCGTGTTCCCAGCAATGCAGCATTGTGGTATAATAGGCCGCAGAACAACATTCTGGTCGTTCTAATCTCTGTAATATCCAAAGTACCATATTATAGTTGCTTTTTTAAACGTATTGAACTGTTTTACTGTCCCACTGCTGGGCAAAGGTCTTATCCTAAACTACCAGCAGAAATAGAATCGAAATACCACACGTTTATTAATTGCGAAACTTGGCAGGTATGCCCTAAATTTATACGAAATACAACACCAGCTTTCAGCATCGTTTAGCCTTTTGAGTGGGCATACATTAGAGATCAAGCAGGAAAATGTACCTATTGCAGAGGTCTACAAACAGGTAGGTAGACTGTTGTTGTTTTCGCGTAAACACCCTATATTTCCCCCTTAAGAAGGTTTAAACTAGAAAAGCAAAATATTGGAATTTTTCCACGCTTCACAACTGAATGCTAAGACTACATGTTTTTATATAATTTGGGTAGGTAGTTCAAGAAAAACATGTCGATGAATTCTAAGTAAAGCTGGTCTTAGCGAAAAAAATTTTCCCGAGTAATCAATAAGAGCCGCTTACTCACCTAAAACGAATATAAGTGGTAGGTACTTTCGTATACAATAAGCCGTTCACTCTAAGGACCCGTTCACACATGGGAGTCCGTTTTAATGGTACGTTATTAACGGATACGTCAAAAATTTTTGCTCTGTTCACACATAGGCACCGTATAACGTTCAACGGATCCGTCATTACTGGATGCGATGTGTGAACAGAAAACT
>DWLO01002954.1:0-11667 GCA_018245335.1 Dalla quadristriga | reverse complement strand
ATAAATAAATGGTCCACAAAACAACAATTTGAACACACAATATTAAAATATATATAACTCATTTGAACTATGGCTGGGTTCCAAGTTTTGAAAAGTTCACAAAACGGAGTTGGTATGTATAGGTGGTTATATAAACAATTACTTCTGTGTGGGCCAATATTCGTTGTACTTGGTGAGAAAGGTTTTCCTGAGTTCAGAATTCCTGGCTTGTTGGTCCTTTTCTTTGCTGAGAGTTTCGATACTCTGTCCTACGCAGAGGTCCCCTGTGAAGTGTATGATCACCACTTGCGTGTTGAATGACACGTTTTTGTCGGGGATCTGTTTTGCATAGTTCTGAGGCCCAAAGTCCATCGAGTAGGGCAGGGAGTAGTCTTCTGCTATGAACAATATCAAATAAAAAAAATTTATATACCTCTGATCAACGTACAACTTCGACGGAGCTGTTCACATAATTTCAATCTAACTTCACCTATTCCCATTTAAAATAATACCAACATCGGTAATGCTGGTAACACTTAACAAGAGGCGAACACCTCAGTCCTCAGGGATGGCAACGCATCTGTGACCAGCTTCGAATAGGGCTATTATTAACCACTGCTAACCGGACTATCACTAACACCGACTAACACGACTTATAGTCACTAACAGTCCTTTCACCCATAGTCCTTATACTAACGAACACTGACCAACTAACATTCCTTAGTACATGTTATACTAACTGGACTAACATCCCCAGCTCCTTTTACGGTTCTATTCGAGGTTTGTCACAAATGTCATGGGCGGCAGTGGATGGGTGGAGCTGCAGGCTCGTTTGCTATCTTAATAACATTAAAAAAAAGTAGTAGTAAGAGTGTAACGCCAGTATAAAGTCATAAAGGATGCCGGGCACGGTCATTAGCTTCCCGATGACCTCCTGACTGCCCTTTACGGACTATTTGCTCTTATAAAATAATGGTGTACATACACGGGTTGAACTCGTCCGAGTCTTGCACGGAGGAGTCACCCGTACAATCGGGACCGCAACGCCCGTCCTAGAAGATGCCGCGCATGGTCGTCAGCTAGCTGATGGCCTTCTCACTGCTCTTGACGGTCTATTTGCTCTTATGAAACAATAGTGTACATACGCGGGTTGAACTCGTCCGAGTCTTGCACGGAGGAGTCACCCGTGCACTCGGGACCGCAACGCCCGTCCTAGAAGATGCCGCGCATGGTCGTCAGCTTGCTAATGGCCTTCTCACTGCTCTTGACGGTCTATTTGCTCTTATGAAAAAATAGTGTACATACGCGGGATGAACTCGTCCGAGTCTTGCACGGAGGAGTCACCCGTGCACTCGGGCCCGCAACGTCCATCCTTGAGGATACCGCGCATGGTCGTCAGCTTGCTGATGGCCTTCTCACTGCTCTTGCTGTTCTGCTCGCCCTTCTGTTTGTCGATGTTGCGCAGGAACTTTTTCATCTGCAACCACTTTTTATTTAATAGCCCTCGCCCTTATTACAAAAAAAACATTACAATTAAATTGGCGAATAGGCAAAGGGTACCTGCTTAATCTAGGTATAGGCAATCTACCGCTCCAGTACCTACTATATTTAATAATAATAATCTAAGTATGCGCCATTGCAGCACCTAGGTTTACAAAACCTTTTTACTGTGGATAAGATTAATACTTCGAATTCGGACGAATGTCGTTGGTACTTCTACGTCTTACCAGGTAGGTAGACCTAAGTCTGACCATAATAGAATACAAAGATAACTTACCAATATTATAAAGGCGAAAATTTGTTGGTTTGATTCGCCTTCACGGCTAAACCATACAAAGGATCTTCATAAAATTTGGTGGAGAGATAGTTTGGGTCACGGATAAGGTCATAGGATAGGTATTGGTAAACCCGAATATTGGTTATAAATTTAAAGCGGACGAAGTCGCTGGCTAGGGCTAGTAATAAATGAAATACTTACAGTCTTTGACATTTTCTTTGGTGGATCTGGATAGGACATTTTGGGTTCCCCAGGATTACTTCCTACGACATACATCGTGCTTTGCGGTATATCAAATTCCGAAGTTCCCGACGGTTGGCCTTCCATCGGCTCCCTTTGCTCTCCTGTCGGGTTCGTGGATTTACATTCAGCCGGAACGCAGGTTAACTTTCTCGAACTGTCGGATTTCATCTTTTGAGTTTTATTCTTGTTATTCTTCTTCTGTTTCCTTCGCACGGGCGATTCGTCTCCATTCGAAACACTTTCGTCTGACGTAGAAGGGAACACTTCGTTTAGGCTCAACACTTCCAGATTACAATCATCGATGTTCGATAGATTGTCGGCGTTCGCCACTTGGCAGAGGTGGTCGGTGGAATGTATGCTGATAAATGATTTTTGACTCGAACACAATCCATCTTCGCCAGTAGGACATGTTTTCTTTGAAACAGTGACTGAGAGTTTAAATTGTTAATAGGGAGATGACATGTGTTGGGTATAAAGGAACTCAATAATTATATGGAAAGGGCTTGGATACATACCAGAGTAAGTACAGCTTTCTGTAGGGTCACAAGTGATCACATCGCCTGAAACCCAATTTTCAGTCTATCAAGAAATCTCGTAACTACTTTACCTACTATTAAACTGTTCTTCTTCATTCGTCATTTTTTCATTTCGTTATTTTCTTTTATTGGGGAAAGTTTTAAAGGATATATTAAATGTCGTTGATTGGGGGCCAAGCATACTCATAACAATTGGATAAGAGTGTATTACCTCGGATAGTCAGGGAAGGTTTGTTAGTACCTACTATACTTATAAGAATTTTAAAAAATCTCTGGACATACTAAAAGGATAATATAATTAATCTCCCAACATATTGTACCTCCATCGTCCATTCCATCGTTTGCATGCGTGTCTACTCTACATTTATCGGGTAATTTGAGTGCATTCTTCGTATTTGACATATTCAACAATAAATTTCAGTGTGTGACCTTTGTCAAATGTCTATCCATTTTCTCATTATTGGTTATATTTTGACAGTTCGAATTTTAATTTTTTTATGCTTGTCCTCATTGCCAATCGAGCGTGGAAAACTCTTTTAGCATTATTTTAAGGAAGAGGTGCGTTGTTAGAATATCTAACGATTTTATATTATTGAAACACTGAAAACGTACTGAAAATAATTGTTGTATTTCATCTCATAAGTACAAATCATTACTGCAAGTTACACAAAATAGAACGATAAAAAAAACAAAATTGGTTAAAATGAACATTGCTGAATGAAAATACATACGAGTAAGACTGTAATATTTAATATTTCGTGACATTTTGTAAAATATTGTTTGGTGTAAAATGTAAATATTTATGAATGGATTTTCTCGTAATTTAAGTCTATCATTACTATAGGTATTAAAATATGAGCGGTAGGTCGAGTTTTAAGGCAAAGGATATTTATTGCAGTCTTTGTTATTTATATATTACTCATAATAGAGACAATGATTTCTGTAAACCTAAGTGACAGTTCCCATTTGGTGTCTTTACAATTTATTGTTTCTATATTGTTGCAATTTTGGATGCAGAACCTCTGTGAAACGCAGACCTTTAATCTATTTGGTTCGTCATAACAAAATCCTAGAACATACATTTCAAATATAGGTACTTAATACAGCGAAATATTTAAAGCAAAATCATCCAAATTGGTACTGTCCTTGAGCATTAAAAAATTGCACTATCTTCCATTGACTTGTGCACTCACTGTAACAAAAACGAATGCTGTGAATTAATCTTACCATAAATTATTTTTATGGTTTAGGCGAATTAGATCATGGAAAATTAACAAGGTATGAGAATGTCTGTCTATAAATAATAAAGACAAAATATAATAATAAATATATTGTATAAACGTAAAAATGTCTAAGTGTAAATAAAAATGTCTCATGCATGTTTGTCATCGTGATGCATTGTGTTTTATGTATGTAAAATTTCCATTAGTTTGTGTGTGACATTATTATACCTTGCCAATTTTTTCAATTCGGTTTTTGTATGTGACAATATTTTTCAGTTACACTTCTTTATACCTAGTCATTCTTTCTTTTAGATCATAGTCTTTAGCTATTCAAGAATAATTCATGTTATCGTAAAGCTCTCATATTCAGTTTTTCAATTTTCATTGATTTAACCATTATTAAAAATATTCCAAAATTTTTCCTCTACCACTACAAGAACTTACTAATGAACAATTTTAGTCTTTGATTCAATACTAGTACAGTAACAGTCTAGCGCTTGTGTACAAAACAATATCCTTAAACACAATTAATTAATTAATTAGACATTAGATGGTAAGACATGCAATCACTACTTTGTTAGTAAACTAACAAACTATTTATTTCGATCGGAATCAGACTTGTATTTCTAATAAGACCAGAATATTTTATTTATAAAAAATCAACCTATTCAATGTGTTGTTAATTAATGCTAACTTTTAATATTTTCTTTTGTCACACTGTATGAGTGTAATGTATTAGTTATTAGTATTGTTCTATTACAACCCTTGAACACAATAGCGGAACATAATTGACTGAGCTTGCAACATCAAGACTATATCGGCACAGAAATATTTTTATGTTACCGTACCTTTAGAGCTGTCCTATTCAAAGTCGCGTTGCTACTAGACTGTAGCAACTGTAGACTGAAATGGATAGTTCGTCATAAGTATATCAATCATTAAGTAGGGTATTTAAATCCAGAGGACACGTAACCTCGCCTACACTAATTTCTTCATTTCTTCCTGTCTCTTTGTTCCGGACTGAGATATGATCAGCCCCGATATGAATGCAAAGCCTCATAGTCCGCTCACACGAACTGGGCTACACTTAGGACCTGTATAAATAATGCCAAAGAAATACTTTGTGAGACCTAACTACCAAACTATTGTAACTTGTAAACTACCTAAAATTACGCCAAATTTGAAGATGTTGCGGCTAATTATAAATTAATTTGTTTAAAAACCATTGTTGATGAAATTTATAAACGAGTACATTAAAAACTTAAATCATTAATTCGGGAGCCTTCCTGACAAAATTCTAGACTAACAAACAGAAAACGAGTCATAATTTAGTAACTTAACTATTGTTGTCCATTACATGGACTTTCATTTACTTAATCTACAACGTAATCGGATGGGACCGAAATTAAAAACTACCTAATCACATAGTTTAACATAATTTTGATAAAATCGATCGACAATTGATATGGCGACGGCGATTAAAGTTTTGCGGGAAAAAGATAGAAACGCGAGATCGTTCAAAAAGATATTTGTTCCATCAATCCCTGTTACGTTAAAAAGATAGCCGTACGAGATCCCTAGAAATAAAAGCTACTTCCAGGTCGCACTAGAGCCTCTAGAGAGGAGACAAGTCCTCGGTGTGCGAGACATTCGCTACACGGAGCTCTTGCGTTCGGAAATGGAGGACCGCTTGCGGCTTTGGATGCTTCCCGAGGACATTTTCCGTTTGGTGTCGACGTTGCCGGGGCCGGGGCTGGCGGACTTGTTGAAGTTGGCACTGGCGCTGGCCATCTTGTTGGCGTTCTGGAGATTGGATGTTTTCCGCCTGACGGAGGGCGACGCCTCGGGGTTGTTCAGCTTGGCCGTGGCGACCGGCGGCTTGTGCTCGATGACGGCCGGCTGCTGGTACTTCCCCACCGCGTTCCAGTGCTCGCGCTGCGCCTTCAGCGACACCCGCATTTTCTCTTTGGCCTCGGCATTGTCTGCCAGCATTTGGTTGAGCATTTGCACCGTTTGGTAGAGCGCGACCGGGCTGAGCAAGCCAAAGTCGTGCAGGGAACACAAGTGAAGGGTGAAGTTGCGATACAAGTTCTTTTCTAATAGCTCCTTGCCTTTTTTCTGGAGGAACATTTGGCAGGCGCGCGGGATTTGGCAGTCGCCGACGTAGTTATACTTCATGACGTGAAGGTTCCACATCTTCATGAGTTCCTTTTCTCCTTCGTTGACGTCCGTAAACTCATCGATCATCATCATAGTCTTCTGCTGGAGCCACAGCGGGTCGGTCTCGCTCTCGGAGTCTATGTCCAACTCGTTGGGGTACACCGGCAGGCAGGTTATAGTGTGGTGATACAATCTGCAACATTAGACAGAGATATTGTGTGATGGCGTCTCTTCCGTCCGCGCTGCTTGTTTTGTATAGCAAAACACTTTGCGAAGCGGTGGTAATTGTAATGATGAAAACGATATACAATGGGTTTATCTAACAAAACAAATATAAACAATCATCTACAAATCATGAAACCAGGGACATAAAACACTACCCTTCTCCTGAACCATAAGTAAAAATGGCAATGCAATGACAATAGCAATAGGACGCTAATTAGTCGCACCCACACTTAGCGATTGTGACCAATGAAATAATACTGTTGGATGCTGCATGTTGATCAACCAAATCCGCATCATCCAGCTCTAAGAACTCGGCGGCGAGACTGTGACCAGAGACAAAGCTGGTTTTTCTAATGTACCTTTTAAGTATTTTTGTGTCCAATGAGGCAACGCTCGTGCTGGGCGACATGGGGAGAACCAATAGCCAATACGCCCAACAGTTGCTGTATATTAGGAGAAAAGGCAGCGACCACACTCACCGATTGTGACCAATAAGGTACGGGCGCTGTGCATCCACCAAATCCGCGTCGTCCAACTCCAGGAATTCGGCGAGGCTGTGTCGCTGCGGACGGCGGCGAGCGCGCGGCCTCCATATGAGCAGGTGTGTGAGCGAGGCGCGGCGCGTGGGCCCGGCGCGCGGGCCGGCCGCCGCGGGCGCGCCCCGGCCCTGCGACGCGATCAGGTCGTGCGGAGAGCCCGTGTACGAGCCGTCGTACAGCTCGTTGATGGACACGTCGATGCGCGCGCCGCCGGGGATCGGCTGTGCATCAATTCGCAATTTTAAGTTTTATGGGTTAAAATTTCGCAGTTTTATGGGTTAAACTAGACATTGCCTGGGTAATTTTTCCACATATTATAAACTATCTCCAAGCAAAATATCACATTTATCGAACTAACAAACCAACAAACACATTCGCATGTATAATGTATTTGTGTCTTTTATATTGTATTTCTTTGTGTTTTCGAAGATATTTATGACATACTGGATGAATATGATGGTGAATCACAAAATTCAGCCTCGTGCTTAGTACAAGATACTAGATTTTGAACATCCGTTTCGTCAGTTTAGTTTTTACTTTCATCATGATTAAAGTTATTAAAGTTTCTTTTTTAATTTGTATTATAAAGGCCTTACTTTAAACTTTAAATCATTTTGCGTTGCAAAACTGCATAGTTGTTGTTATAATAATGTCAGTCATGTCTGTATTCGCTATCCCGAGCAACATTTGACACTTTTTTTTTTTACGCGTACGCGTAGCCTTGTAATGATTCGCCGCTGGTGGTTGGCCCACCACAGCTCGTTGGAGAGAGCAATCTGGTACCGATGAGCGGTCGTAGGTTAGAATCTTACACGAAGGCAAACAAAATTGAGTTCCCTTACACAGGAAAAAAAAATATTTAACACAACTCACAAAGTAGGTAAAGTTGAATCTGGAGTGGCACAGCTTGAGGTGCTTGAGCAGCGAGTAGAGCGTGCCGCAGTCGAGCGAGCACCACGGGCAGTGCAGGTCGTCGCACGCCTCCGTCTGCTGGCGCGAGTTGTTGTTGTACAGGAACTGGTACACGATCTGCTGCCGCTTCGCCCCCGCGCCGGACCCCGCCCCGGATCCCGGCTCGCACTTTATCTTGTCTCCTATAATCAATTGTTAAGATACAACGTTGAAGAACTACGCCCCCAGTGTGAATCCGGCACTGGGAACAGCTGTCCTATCCATATCAGATATAAAACAAAACCGGTCACAAGCGTTGAAGGTATCCTATTGTTTATACAGATTGAGGTCACCTGATTGACTCGCGATATGCGAGTTTCGACCAGCCGGTTAATTGTGTCCGATACCTGGTGAATTGTTATTAGGATAATAATCGGCGTCCAGGGATCGTTGGTAAAACAGATCGACGTCTTTAAAATTAAAATTTGCACGTAAAATCACATGAAGGCGATACCCAGTCTCGTCTTGCGTTACACAATTACCCCCCAGTTTTATGCTGCCCAATTTTGAAGATTGCATAAAACTATTGTGCGACACATTAATTGCTTTACAACTAAGATATGTATTTATTTATCATAATATTTCAATGAATAGTTAAATTCATCAACAGATCCAGGAGAAACTTACCAATTTTAATTTCACTAGGGCTGCATTTATGTGAAGAATTTCGCTCCTTATTAGAACATTCCTTCTTAATGCCATTCTCAGTAATCTGCTGATAGAGCTTCGGACGATTCACCAAGCCGTTTGTAGGCTCCTGACTCCAGCTTAGCTTTAGTTTTAGTAACGGTCTGACTTTGAATATATCAAATGGATTTGTTTCGGTTTGAAGATCATTATCCTACAAAAAAAATAACACTTAGATTCCCTGTGTTCTAAAATCAGTTGCCAGTTGCATCATGCTTGCCCTTACTAAACAGAGACCAAGTTTGTGTTGCATAGCTATAACCTATTCGTGGATTGAACTTCACCAATCTGCAGTGAAGCAGTGGGGTCAAGTACCATGCTATCAGTGGTAGAACCTGTTTAATAGGGCGACACTTGCATCATACTGTTGTCAATTTTAGGAATCACTTAGAAATGTCAGTCTGACGTGTTTATGTGAATGTGGTCTTCATTAAGCTGGTTATTGAAGGAAGGCAGATGGAAAAAAACACAGTTGGAGACCTCTCAAAAGAAGGATGAAGTGATTGAATAAATAAAGCACAGGGTAGGGGTAGGGTAGCATGGATGGCACTGTAAGAAGCCTATCTCTAAAATTTTGATAGATATAAGAATGAAAACTTTATAAGGAGCAAAACAAGGATTTAATATAATGTTTGCGGTGGCCTTAGTGGCATTAATACCAGATTGCATGCTTCTTACGTAACAAAAAGAGAAATTATCAAACTAATAACAAGCAAGACTATTGCAAGCCATTTTAGCTTAATTTTAATTGTAAGAAAACGCTGTTCACGCCTTTAATTGGGATTTGTATGGAATACTATAAAACGCCTTGTAAAGTGTTGTGTGTACTGTTGTTGGTGTGTTAATATATATAAATCAGTAAATCACTTACATTAGGTATAGTCTCCCACTGAGCCATGAGAGCTTTATGGGGTGATCTGGCTATAGTTGCGCTCCTCCCTCCCGGCGTGGCGTCATGCAACACAAGGTCATACTCCCCATTTGTGAGCAGACAGCGGTTGTGTTTGTCATACACTATCAGTTCGCTACCGTAAAGTTTGGTCCATTTAATATCTGTGGTTGGTGAGTTCAAATGTTCTCCAGAAGACTTCAACCGTTTTGCAAGTGGTTCTAAAATAAAGTGAAGATTACTCAGCAAACATACAATACTAGATTTTGCTTGCTACTCTACCGGAATAAAAATACGCATACGCATTAATCTAATGTAAAATTAAAGTTTAATAAAAACTGGTCATTAGTTTTTGCGTGAAAGAGTAACAAACATCCATTCATTCTTACAAATCTTCACATTGATGATATTAGTAGGATAATACACAATAAAGTCATTTTATTAATTCAATTATCAATCTTTGAGGCTGTACTACCTAGGCCATGCGGTATAACACACTTACTAGTCAAAGGATCTTACCATCACTATCGCCGTTAGTTATTTCGGAGGAGCTGGAAGCTCCATTAGAAGTACCATTGGATGTGGCTTTAGTCACTGTGACTCGCAACATCAGCATGTAAGACTTTACATTTGGGCCTTGCGAAGGACTAAATGTGTCACTTGATATGCTTACAGCCGAAGCCATTGCTGGGGGCTCCGATGTGGAGGGGTTAAGTGGAACAGAGCAACTGCCAACCTATAAAAAGATATAAAAATAACCAAGATGTCTACAAAGGCTCAAAACAATTAAGACTAATATTAGATTTACATTCATATCACACATAAGTTCTTATAGACACTGTGAGATTTCTGAAATATAATACTCATCTTATTGCATCAAGGAAGCACCAAGCAGCATTATTTATTTTACTGTTCATCATTATAAAACTGAAAACTTAATTTTGGAATAAGCAGTACTTCAATACTTGTGAAATAGTTAATACATATTCACATTCAATTCCTTGTGTAAATAAAATAATAAATAAATAAAGTATTATTTAAACAAAGATCTGTTTGCAATAAAATATTATAATGTATCTTAACATATCTAATAGCTTTACAATAATAGAAGTGGAACATAACAAATTATAGTAATAAAAATAAAACTTCCAGAACAGAAGAGGTCCAGAAATGCAACTAATATTAAATTGCTATAACCAATTTTATAATAGTAGACTGTGCAAAAATACTTACAGAAACTTCCACAATTGCTGATGAGCTTTCCTTTCTCTTCTTATGGCATATCTTCAACAGAAGTGTCTCCACCTTGACCTGATACTCTCTAGGGTCATCCAGACTCTTGTCATAAAACCCCAAGAAGGTAAGCGTCATATAACCCAGGTTGTTTGGCTGTAATTCAGTACTCTTCTTCAAAGTTACTTTCTCTAATAGGCTGTCCAGCTTAAAGCCGTTACGACTCTTATTTGTTCGGGACATTCGACGTTTCATATACGACAATGTTCTATTGAGAAATATAGGCTGAAAGCAAACAAACGCTCCATGAGCCGTTATAATAACAATAACAGAATCCAAAGTAGTTAGTTACAAAATACAAACCGACAACATGTTCCGCGTCCGCAAGAATCTGTATATTTGCGTGGGTTCTGAAAAATTTAATATATTTGGATAATTTGTGATATACCAAAAGTAACAGAACGCTCACTTATCAGTCGCTGCAATCAAAACCTACTTTCGAATGCTTGTAGAAACAATTCATGGTCCGCTTGTAAATGATCTATTTTGGAAGTCTTATTTGTTTCATTATCCTTATCACGCTTCTTGGGAGGCATTTTTTTGGCTTGGTTTGATTAATTAACCAACTATATTGAAACCGCCAAGCAAGTTCATCAGTTCGTTGACTTGACAGCAGCAGGCAGCAGGCAGTGCAGACAGCGTCAGGTCATCCCAAAGACAATGACAACTTTCTACCATAGAATAAAAATAATACCACTGTACGGTAAATAGATACACTACCAAAGCGTTAAAAAAAAACTTAACTACTCATAACTAAATTAATTCTAAAACTAAACACATTACTTTTAAACTCACATAGGTAGATAAAAAAAAGTAAAATAATAATACTTTTTTCAATTACATTTTAAATGTTGTGTTCATAGTATGATATTTTCAACACAACGACATAATAATCAATAACGACGAAATATCTTTAAAACGACTGGGCCTATAACAATAAAATTTTGTTTCTCGTGCAGAATGACCTAATATATCACCCACATCCCATAAATCGCCTACTTACGACTTACCTATTTACGGTTTAGTGTACCTTACAATAAATAATTATTATTTTTAAATGGTGATGCTTTTGGCCCTACTGGCCTTTACAGCGTCAAACAATAGGAAATAACACTACCCGGGTGTGGGTGGTATACTTGTGCTCAGGGGTGGTGGTCTGTGGGCG